>BJCM01219129.1:0-21008 GCA_018326385.1 Flaveria bidentis | reverse complement strand
TAAACTTTAAGAACATGAATAAACTTATTAAGAATGATTTGGTAACTGGAATGCCAAAGAAAGAGTTTACAAGTGATAATCATTGTGTGGCTTGCCTGAAAGGGAAGCAACACAAAGTTTCTCACAAGCCAAAGGAAATAAACTCCATCACTACTCCCCTACACTTGTTACATATGGATCTCTTTGGCCCCACAAGTGTAATGAGTCTAGGAAGGACCTCATACTATTTAGTGATTATAGATGACTTTACAAGATTCACTTGGGTCTTCCTTTTTAGAACTAAGGATGAGACTCTGAGATTCAAAAGAATTTCATCTTAAAGATTGAGAATCCATGTGATCACAAGGTCAAAACCATAAGATATGATCAAGGAACTGAATTCAAGTATCAAATCCTTGATACATTTTATGATAGAAAGTGTATTACAAGATAATATAGTGCTCCCAAGACTTCTTAGCAAAATGGTGTTGCTGAGAGGAGAAACATGACACTTATGGAAGTTACAAGAACTATGTTGTCTGACTCTAAACTGCCCATCACCTTCTAGGCAGAAGCAGTCAACACTGCCTCCTTTATGCAAAATAGAGTTTTAGTAGTTAAGACTCATGGTAAGGCTCCTTATGAACTTTGGCATAAGAGGAAACCTTTCATTGGTTTTCTCAGGTCATTTGGATGTCCTTACACCATCTTGAATACCAAAGATCAAATTGCCATGTTTGCTGAGAAATCAGATGATGGACACTTTATTGGATACTCTTCCTAAGCTAAGGATTATAGAGTATACAATCTTAGAACTAGAATAGTTGAAAAGTTAGCTAATGTGACTTTTAATGAGCACACTCTCAGTGTGAAAGGTTTTGGTCCTGATTGGCAGTTTAATCTTGATTTAGTTACCAACTGTGTTAACAAATCTTGTAAGCATAATTCAGGGTCTTCAGATATCTTAGCTACAGGTGATCCTAATCCAAGATTTGAGCTGAGAAGACCTTCAAGTTATACATCTTTAGCTCTAGTTGTAACTACTCTACAAATGAAGTTTCTATCAGCGCAACAATGATAACTTCAGCTTATACATCTGAGATGCCTTCAAATTCCAGCTTAGGGGCTCATAACTAGATAAATAAGCTTCAAATGTAGAAGAAAATGGTTGTGGTGATTGTGATCAAGAATTTCTTGATGCTGATAACCACTCCATAGATGACAACATTAATGATGTCACGCACTCATTGGATCAAGTCTCTCTTGATAAGTGTGTTGATATGGTGGAAGAAGCTTCAATGCCAGATCTAAATTTCTCTAATTTAGATCTCTCTCAGCAACTTGTTGTGATCCCTCTGCTAGGGATCCACAAGTCTTATCCCACCTCAAGCATCATTGGACGTGTTGACACAGGGGTAAGAACAAGAGGACAAACCCATGAAGCAAATGTTTGTCTTCACTCTTATTTCTTATCTCAGATAGAGCCCAAGAAAATTGATGAGGCTCTGAAGGATAGAAGTTGGGTTGAAGCCATACAAGAAGAGCTGCTTCAATTCAAAAGGCAAAAGGTTTAGAACCTATGTCCTCTTCCTCATGGGAAGACTACTATAGGAACCAAATAGGTGTTTAGAAATAATAAAGATGATAGAGGCATTGTCATAAAAAACGAAGCTAGACTAGTTGTTCAAGGATACACATAAGAAGAAGGAATTGACTACACTGATGTCTTTGCTCCTGTAGCAAGACTGGAAGCTTTTAGGATATTCTTGGCATTTGCTACATCCAAGAACTTCAAGGTCTATCAACTTGATGTCAAGTGTGCTTTTCTGTATAGGGTAATTGATGAAGAGGTGTATGTCAAACAACCACCTAGTTTTGCAGATCCTGATCATCTTGATTATGTCTGCAAGCTTGATAAGGCTCTTTATGTTCCGCACCAAGCACCAAGGAAGTGGTATGAGACTTTATCTTAGTATCTCTGTAAGCATAGATATAGAAGAGGTACTATAGATGGAACTCTCTTCATCAAAGGACAATGAAATGACTTGATGCTAGTTCAAGTATATGTAGATGACATCATCTTTGGTTAAACTAATCCAAGTCTCTGCAAAAACTTTGAGAAGCTAATGAAGAACAGATTTGAAATGAGTGCCATGGGGGAACTCAATTTCTTTCTAGGAATTCAAGTGAAGCAAGTTGAAGATGGCATCATCATAAGTCAGTCAAAGTATGTTCTGGATATACTTAAAAGATTCATCATGATTGATTGTAAGATTGCTAAGACACCCATAGCAAGAAACCACTCCCTTGGGCCTGATCTTGAGGGGGAGTGTGTGGATAAACACCTTTACAGGGCTATGATTGGGTATCTTATGTATCTTATAGCTAGCAGGTTTGATATCATGTTTGACACATATATTTGTGCAAGATATCAAGCCAACCCCAAGATGTCACACCTTATCACTATCGAGAGAATTCAAAGATACCTCAAAGGTGCCTCGACACTTGGTCTCTAGTATCCTAAGAATTCTGACTTCAATCTGTATGCATATACAGATGGTGATTATGGTGGCTGCAATATGACCGCAAAGTCTACAATATGGGGATGTCAATTTCTTGGTGGAAGGGTTTTCTCATGGCAATGCAAGAAACAATCCTGTGTCTTTGCATCAACTGCCGAAGCTGAATACATTGTGTTAGGACCTGCTACGTACTAAGTACTAACTGATTCAACGTGAAACCAGATCAAATAGTGCGATTAAACTTCAAGGAGACTCCCATTCACATTGACAACAATAGTGCTATCTCAATCACATAGAATCCCGTGGAGCACTCCAGGACAAAACACATCAATATCAGGTATCATTTGATTAGAGATAATTATGAAAAGGGATTAATTAAACTAGCCAAAGTTAACACAAATGAACAATATGCTGATCTGTTCACCAAAGCGTTTGATGAGCAGAGATTTAAGTATTTTATATCAACCATTTAGATGATTACTTTCAGTATCTTTTTCTTAAAACTAATTCATATTATTTCTTAAAATATGTGTGTTCTAGTTGTCTATTTTATCACCTTTATAAGCTCTTGTTTTCTCTAGATGAAACTTTTCTTTTGAAGAACTTTCTTTAGATTTTTGAAAATCTTGTTCTTTTAAATCCTTCGGAAGATATAGTTTTATCTTCAGAAGAAACTTAGGCCTTTAAAACAAATAACAACCTAAGTAAATTGTCTTCGGAAGAAATGTCTGAAATCTCTTCAGAAGCTTAAATTTTCTCTTGAGTACTTATATGTTTTCAAGGACAATTTTCTTCTGAAGCAAAATTTTCAAAACTCTTAGGATTTCTTCCGAAGTCAGTTTGGCTTCAGAAGCTTTATCATTAAAACATCTGAAGACAATTTACCTTTGAAAGCTTTCCAACTTCCAAGAAAACTACTTTTTGAGCAAAAAACAAACTACTTTTTCAGAGGTGGGACCGACATCCGGATTTCAAAGTTTATCCTCTTTCATTAACTTTGTCTTAAATCCTTTTCACATATAAAGCCAATGGTTTCCCCCTCTTTCTATGATCTTCATCTTTCCTCCAAACCTAAATTCCCAAAATTCTCTATGCAACTGCCTTTGTTCTTCCTTTCCTTCACCTTTAAGCTTTCTCAAATGGCCAACCTTAATAGACGAAATGACCCAGATTTCTCCATGCAGTTACACATGTAACACAATCAGGTTGCTCTATTACACTTTGAGAAGATCCACACTTCTTGATGGGTTTTGCAAATTCTTGGATTTGTCTAACTATTCCACCAACCTTACCATTGATCCTGTTCTTTATGAGGATCATCTGCTCGATTTCTAGAAAACCTATCAAGAGGTTATTCTAGATGGGGAGAAGGCACTGTCTATTACAATACAAGGGAGGACAATCTTCATCACTCTAACCATCATAAACACTTATCTTCAGCTAGATGATGATGAAGGTGAGTTGTCCTTTCCTAAAGAAGCTGTTAACCAATCCTTTCAGCAGATGGGCTATGAGGGGGATTTCTCTGTAAAGACCTTCAGGAAAGGGAAGGTCTCATCCTAGTGGAAGTACTTTCTACATGTGGTCATCCATAGCTTGTCCAACAAGCATAGGGGTTGGGACCAGATTCCTGAAGATCTCTCCTTCATAGAGCATGGGATGGTTTACGGGGTAAAGTTCAGGTATTCTTAGTTTGTTTATACAAATCTGCTTGCTAACTTAGACTCCTTATAATATTACATGTTTCTTAGATATGTTCAAAACATTCTCAATTGTGAACAGGGCTCACAGTTGAGGGAAACATATAATGTTCTTAAATTGGGCCAGATGAAGCTCGGCATCTTTAAGATCTTGAAGAAGCAAACTGTTGGGTTCTTTGGGGTAGAAACAACCCTGGTAAAAATGTTAAAGTTTATTGCTTAAGGTGACAACCTGGCAACACAAGCCACTTTTGAACCCATAGCTTCTACTTCTCAACCACTTAAAAGACCACCATAAATCACCTTCACCTACCAAATAAGATCCAAACGAACCCCTGCACAAGCTACAAAGGTTGTGCAGGCCCTCATATCACTACCCACATAGGAAGAAGTGAAAACTAGAGCTCCCACTTCTCTTGAGGAGCAAACCACTCCCATTACTTCAACTATCTGTCCTGAGGTTCCTCATGCTCAGACTAATGAGCTCACAAGCCCAACAGCCTTAACCCTTCACTCTGAATCTCTACACTCAGATGAAAACCTTTAGGGGATAGCTACTAACCCCAGCTTTTAGACTTAAACCAACCAATTCCCAACCTCGATTTCTACACTAATGAAGATTTAGGTTTTAGTGAGTACCATGAGTTTCTCTACTCCTCCCCTACTCAAAGAGAGATGACTGCTCCTGAATCACCTATGTTTAGCCCACATCAGTCACCTATCACTAAGGTGGATACTTCTGACTTGTTTAGGATATCCATATGGAAGAGGCTCTCACTTCAGTTAGTGATTACATCATTAAAACCTCAACCATGGCAACTCAGCCCATTGACACTTCAACTGAAGTTGTCATTGAGCAGAGGAAAACCAACAACCAAAAATTTCATGTTGTTGCTGAGAGAGAAGAATTTGATCCAATTCTCTCATCCCCCATGATTCTTCTAATGAAGATGAGGGGAATCTGAGGCTAAAGGCGCAAAAACTATAAAAAACATGCACCTACATGAATCTCAGGTGACTACCTTGCAAAGGTCTTATCATAAGGTCTTATCTCAGGCTAAAGGTCTCCAAGGTTAGTCATCTTGAATCTCAGGTGACTACCTTGCAAAACAGGGTTGATGATCAACAACTTGAGATATCTTATCTTAAGGAAAAACTAGCTGGAGACCTTTAAGAAGTGCTAAACCAAGAACACAAGAACCTATGAATATGATTGATCTAACCTCTAGCTCACCTATGCAAGTGGGTGATGCTACCAAAAAAGGGAGGAAGTCATCACAAACACAGAACCTGGGAGTTCTTCATAGAGCATGGACATTGAGGACTCACCATCCTCACTTGCAACTGTCTATACTCAATAATTTCCTCAAGTTCACATTGATGTGGACTCTATACACTCCTTCAATCAGAGTCTTTTTGAGGGAGGTATACCAAGATCAGTATCATCTCCACCTCAAGGAGCTTCTAACAACATCATAGGGTGGATGTATGATGCAAACAGAAGAGCCCTTATTCTTCAAAGGGTTCAAGGGCAGCAAGAAGTCTTAAATTTCAGACCTTGAACTACTATGAAGGTCTTGACCTGATCAACATGCCTCTTGTCAATCCAAGCCAATCTAGACAAGTTGACAAGATAGGATAAAGGATTCAGGACAGAATTACTAAAGAGTTTAGTCTCAGAAGGAGACAAAGGCAATTAGGTGATACTATTGGTCAACTAGATGTTGAGGAAGACACTAAGATTAGCTTTAAAGGGGAAACCATGACTGAAGGCCCAGTGGTAAAGCCTGAGAGCCCTGTCACACCTTCAGTTTTTCATTACCTCAGTGAAACACCTGCATGTGAAGGTGTATGACAACCTCTCTCTCGCTAGAGCTTGGAGGATAAACCAAGCAATAAAGGCTAAAGCTCTCTCCACCCTGAGTCACAAAGGTCTGTGAGTGACAAAGGGAAAAGGAAAATGACTTCTGAGGAGATTG
Source organism: Flaveria bidentis (assembly GCA_018326385.1). Taxonomy (NCBI): domain Eukaryota; kingdom Viridiplantae; phylum Streptophyta; class Magnoliopsida; order Asterales; family Asteraceae; genus Flaveria; species Flaveria bidentis. The sequence goes on along the minus strand of BJCM01219129.1, from coordinate 14,828 downwards.
AGGAGGAGAGCGAGAGGAAGAGGAAGCTAAGGGGAGAAAGTTCCTCTTGGTTTGCAGGATTCATGGAAGCTATAATCAGGGCTACCCCCAGACCAAACACTCAAGATGATGAGTTAAGGGCAGTCAGGATTACTTACCTGCAAACCAGGAACTATGACTTTGATGAGATTATATCTCTCCCCTTAGAAGAGCTTAATGAATAGGCTAACATGGAATTGTTAAGAGAGAGGAAGGAAGCAGAGGATGTAAATTTACTTCTCTAAATCAAAGAGGAGAGGAGACAAAAGAGATTATACAAGCATGTTCCCACTCTCTCCCCAGTTCAAGAAAGTTCTGCACAAGATATTGTGGCTCCACAAGAACCTCAAGTAGAAAAAGAGAATGATAGGATCAATATGATCAACTACTTGAGTGCCACAGGCCTATACCTGGCATATACACTTCTTCCCTTGTCCTTTGAGTACATAGAGTTTGATTATCTCAAATAGCTTGAGCTTGAAGTACTCAAAGAACATAAGGCAACAAAGAGAAAAATAAGGGAAGATGCTACAAGGTCAAGGGCCATCATTCAGAGGAGCATGAAGAAGTCTGCTGATATACAAAGGATGATGAGCTTCTTGAAGCTATATGGATTCTTCGAAAGGAGACTTGGCCCTATGTATCTATCTACTATGGATGAGCATATATTAGGGTGATCAAGCAGAAGATCAAAAGATGAGAACTTGTTGACTTACACTCCCCACCAAGTCAGGTCCCTCAAGAAATGGAGGTTAAGGTTGAACCTTTTGAGACAAAACAACCTGGACCTCCTGCTAAGCCTTAGAAAACTTTATCTTCTGATCCATAGTTAGGCCAAACTCCCTCTCCTTCTGAACCTGTGACGGAGGAACACCCAACTGAGCAAGACAAGACTGATCAACAAGGTGATGCAAACCAGTCTTCTCAGTTAAAGTCATCAAAGAGGAGGAAGAGGATGGCTTCTAGACCAAAGTCAAAAGAGAAGAAGTCTAAACCATCTACCTATATACCTCAGGGTGAGTTAGATAAACCTAAGGAAGTGCATGAAGAGGTAACACAATCAACTCCAATTCAAGTGGCTCCTCTTATTTCTGAGAGACCCATCTTATCCTGGACCTTCACAACTAATCCAGAAAGATGGCATGTGATTAGAGATCAAGGTCGTGAAAATGTCTACACAAGGAAAGACTTATTCAACCTACCTTTGCGTGATCTCTTTGACATGAGAAGTGAAAGTCTGAGTGATCCTAACCATCTAATGAAAAAAGGCCTGGTCATCATCATGATAAGTACTGTCAACTGATGAAGAGCTTCAATTGTTTTGGTAACATCAGCCTAGGGAGAGTTTGTAAGGATTCTAATAAGTTTGATACAGTCAAAACATTCAAAGCATCCAAAGTCTCTCTACATGCATGCACTAAGGTACTTAAGTAGAAATGCTTCGGAAGTTTTACACCTCACACCAGAAATACTCTAAGTGTAAAATCTTTCGAAGCCAAGACCAATATCTTCTGAAGCAAAATATGAAGTCTTCCGAAGCTTCAGAGACAAAGTAGTCTGAAACCAAGTTTATGAAGACAGATTTCTTTCGACGACTTTTATGTACATGCTATTATCTAATGTACTTTTCTATAAAGCTAGACTACCTTTTCACTGTAACTCTGTTTGACTCACCAACTTTCACAAGTTGGTGAAAAGGTCCATGCTTTTGGAAAACTGTACATTGAGGTCTTGAGTTTGAGCTTTCTACTTTATGTACTTTATCCTTTTTGTAATATATTAGGATGTGAGTTATGGCATGTCATAGTCACAAGTCAAAAGACAATCTGCCTTTTGACTCTACATTTGACTTTGTTGTCTAGTCTTATATATCCAGCTGGCTTTCAAAGTATGGCTGGTTGTAGGATGTAGTATATGTATTTCAAGTACTTGTAACTTTCCATTATGCTTTTTAACACTTTATAATAGAACTTGAGAAGCAATATACTACATTCTTGAAAACCAAAAATACTTGTGTTGCTATCTTGTTCTGTCTCTCTTTTACTTGTGTTCTTAGCATCTCTTATAACAGTTAACTAGTTCCCTATTTGATATGTTAAGTGTTCTAAAGAACTCTCATCAGTTGTGTTGTTATGTTGTAAAAGTGCATTATCCCCTTCTAACGGTCCAACATAGTGTTATCTTGAGAACCACTTTTTTTGTGAGAAATGTTGGAATCAATATGAGCAACACAATTTACATCACATGTAAGTCACATGTTATTTCCATCATTTTTCAAAAAAGTCCATAACTTTTTTTACGACATTATTTTTTCAAAAATATTTCACCATTAAATTAAGTATCGTTTATCTTTTGTTGACTTACCATATTGATATATCTTTTAAAAAACTATCAATCCATTATTTATACATTTGTAAATCTGCTTATACACATATGTAATATCGAATTTACACATGTGTAAATCAAATATTACACATTTGTAAAATGAATTTCGTAATAAATGTGAATTTCTTTTTATTGTTTATAATTTTTTTTATTTTTTATAAAAGAGAAAAACAAAATAAACATTTTTGTGGTTTTACTTTTTTATATTTATGTTATTTTTTATTTAATATTTTGGAGGAGTGAGTTCCTACCACCATCTTTCTTTTTAGGGACTCAGTTGGCTTCACCTTCTGTTCTGGAAATACTTCTTCTTCAGCAGTCTTGGTCTTTTTGTTTTCAATGGGATTGACAAAGGACCTATCTTTCCTCATGCATATAGCCTTAAGAGATTTGAAGTTGTCTGTTCTTCTGAACATCTTTACAATGTCTTCACACTCATAACCTTTGAACATAGTCTTATGATTAATAAGCTCCAAATTGGCTAGTTGTTTCAGGTCATGAATCTGCAAGGAGTTCACTAGAGTAGTATACTCAATGAAGAATTGAACCAACCCTGAGATCCTTTTGATCATGAAAATATTCCAGTCACTATCATACTTCTAGGCAATTATTTTCTAATCAGTCTTGCCTTGTGGAGTAGATACACCCTTTATCATCTTAGTAGTGGTGAGTCCTTCTTGAAGCTTTAACTAGGAAGGCTCTACAAACCACTCTAGATTTCTATGTAGAACAGGTCCCAAAGCATCATGAACTCTATGGGTGTGCTGGATGTCTTGGGCAGATACCCTGGTTCTTGGTTTCTTGCTGATTATTTATTCCTCAAGTTTTTTGAATCTTTCTTTCTTTTCATTAATCAGCCTAAGGATTATAACTCTTAGAGAATTTATCTTCGTTTACCAAGCTTTGTTTTGGTGGAACCTTGTCCAAACAGATAGTCCTTCATTTCCTTATCAGTCATTATGTAAGGATCAGGATACAAAGATTGAGGAGTTGCAGTTTGCTTGGATTTTGATGTGAATTTATTCACAGGAGATTTGGATGCTTTAGTCTTTTCATACTCAGTCTCATATGAAGGGTCCAACAACTTTTTTAGCTTTTCTTCTTCTGCTATAATACCCTCACAGGTCATCCCAAATACCTCATCTGCATCATAGCAATGATTGATGAGAAACATAGCCTTCACCATCAGGTCATCTGTTTTATCTTTCTCCACCATCTCATCTACTAAAGGCTAAATCTTCACAGGGATTTCTCTTGCTATTGGTTCATCAACCACATAGCCAACCTCTATCTCTCCTTCTTCAATATCTATAAATTCAGCTTTCTTTTTTAGTTGTGCCTCAGCCTTTTCATGCTTATCTAAAAATTTAGCAATGGCTACATGGCTGGGGAGATCATCTTTTTGCTTTTTCTTAACAGGATCTTCTTCTTCGATTGGTCTTTTTACCTTTGCCTTTTAGAAAGGTATTTCCTCTTTCTCGTATATGTTTGCACACTTGGACCAGAAGAGGTTTTAGCCATTTCAGCTTCTTGGGGCAATTTTCAGCCTCTTTTATTTCAGCAGTAGCTTGTTCCTTTTCTTTGAGCCCAACATCTGATTCTTCTTTTTGTTGTTGTTCTTCATAGTACTTTCTAATTATATCTTTTTGCTCATCGGTTAATGACGTAGCAGATACAATATGAAGACTCAATTCCTTCTCAATTAGGACAGGAAATTTGGGAATGATTACAAATGGCTCAACTGCTTGTCTTTGATCACCAACAAAATCCCAGAACTCATAATCTATTATGAAATCTTTAGCAGTAAAACTGTCAAGAGCTTTTATCATGTCACTTAACTCAGATTCTTCAGTGTGAGTGCTTCTTCATGATCTTTGCTTGTATAGACTACCATTTCTAAGTTTTGCTCTTGGGATTTTATACCACTGGATTCAGCTTCCATTTTAGGCTTTGAGAATCTCATCTTCTTAGCAGGAGGAGAGTCATCATCACTCTCCCTTGAGGAAATTTATTCACTTTCTTGTTCTTTCTCATCATCTTCCTTCTTCTCAATCTCATCCTCATCACTTTCATCATATTTTTCTTTTTCAACTTCTTGTTTTAACATAATTAATAGCTCCAACTCAGCAATCCTCTTATTCAGAGATTCTAGTTGTTTTTGTTGTTTAGTGATTATTTCGGATTGTTCCTCAATCAATTCTTCTTGCTCTTCCATGGCAATTGTCTGGATGGCTAAGTGTCCACTTGACCACTTACTTCATCCCTAGAATGTTTAAGAGCAACCTTAAGTTCTTCAATCTCCTTATCCTTTTCTTCCTTTTAAGCCTCATATCTTTCTTTCAATCTTTCAACTCCTTTTCCTTCTGATCCAGCTCAAGAAGTCTGTCCATTATGATACCAAACCTTCTATCTTGTAGTTTTTCCATTTTGGCCACCTTCTTCATAAGCCCATATATCATTTCATTCTTCTCATATGGTCTATTCACATCTGATTCAACGAAAATCTCAGAGGGAACTGCTTCTGAAGTAGCTAGCCTCACAGGCATCTGCATTTGATGATCCTCTATCAAAAGACGATTTGGATTTCTCTGAAGAGCTGGCAAAGTTACTAAACTCAACAGGCTTAGTAGTAGAGGGTGATGATAGAATGGGAGATATATGGTGAGGGTGAATGGGTGAATGATAAGGTGAATTGATGGGTGATATATGTGGAGAGATGATGGGTAGTGTTTATGGTGATGGTATTGGTCTTCTTTGGAGTAATGGTATTGGTGTAGGCATGAAGGGTGAGGCTATATCAGCTTCATGATTTAGAAGGCCCAGTGTGAAAATTAGCACCTACATCGACTTGTGGTGACACTGGCCTTTGTCCTTCTTCAGCTTCTACAACATGCTCATCACATGTTGTTGATTATGAGCAGCTTGGTGTTCTTCTTCTTGAATAGGCTCATCAACAGGAGCCTCTTGTTCTTGTTCCTTAATATTCTTATCTTGATTAATCTATTGAAGCATCCAGGGTAGCAGAGGAAAGAATGTGCCACTGTAAAAGTTTCTGGGATCTCTCTTGTTTTTGTATTTGTAGGACTTAGCATTATAGTAAGGAATATCCATCACTGGTCCTACAAGCACTATCTCAGGAAATGCTTCAATTAAAAAGCATTGAAAAAATCTTGGATACATCAGGAACATATGTCTTCTACCCTCTTGGATGTTGGAAACCGAACCATTGAATATATAAGCAGACATATTGAATGGTTGGTTTGTGCACATAGCATATATAGCAGAAGAGGTTGTCACTGGGATATCATTCCATCTAGTCTTCCTCTTTGACAGACAATGTTGGTAAAGACGAATAAGGAACCTCTATTGTACATCAACTAATCCCTTCACAATCTGCTTCCCCTCATAACCAATGTTTTCCAAGAAAGTCATGGTCTCATCATCTTCTAGTTCTAAGGGAGAGTTGGCATCATCATGAAACTGTAGAAACTATCTCACAGTTTGCTTAGTAATGGCCAAAGTATGATCATCTGTGATTCTCCCAGACAGAGTCCTTACACCATCTATCTCTGTCACCACAGCAGTGCTCTAAAAGACCTTAAGAATCTCTCATAAATGATTGGTCTGACTGTAATAGCATGAGCAACTCTAGTAGTGGATATGAATCTGATCAGTCCCTTAGTCCTTCTGCCTCAGGTATATCAGGGTCAAGATAACCACTAACATTATATAGCTTACTCCATGTAATATTAGCCATTATAACCTGCATTAGAGATATATGAATTAGAAAATTCAACTATAATTGACAAATTGTAAATCATAAATCAAGTGATCTTTTTCTCAGTTTGACTTTTTATGGTTAAAACTAAGTGTTAACTACTGTTTCATAGAAATCATACCCAACTTGATTTTGTCATGAATAATCACTTTTTATGTTGTTTTCAAGTTTATAGAGATTATCATTTTGTTTTAACACCTTTTAATCCTTAACATCAAGTTTTGACGTCAACATTTTTTGATTCAGTTAACTCCTGTTCTTGACATGAACTAGCTTTTTGCAAATCACTTGTATGTTGTTAAATTCTTGTTAGTGAAGTTCATTGCACTAAAAAATGTCTCTCAAACCTTAGTTTGATGTTAATTTTGATGATTATTTCTTAACCTAGGGTTCTAAGTTCAATATGGTTTCGAATGTTCGATTGTTTTACGTTATGAGCTTTGAAGATTTTCACCTTTTCTTCGATACTACGGTTGTAAAGAATAGAAGTTAAGGAATGTTAGGGTGAATGAATCAAGAACACAAGTTTTGGTTTTGGTGATGGCGATGATGATGGATGAAGAACGGTGAGGAACGCTCATCTCACTTTTAAGCCTCTCAAATTTGAAAAGTATTAAATGACCTTCTGATGTGGGTTTAAATAGTCAATTTAATGTCTTTTGCAAATGTTACAAGTTCTAAAACAAATTTGGTGAAATTTAAAGCATCACTGTAGCAAATGCGATTAGGAAATTGTTCATCAGCATTTGTGTACTGACAAAAGCGGAAGTATAAAAACTTAATTGCATTTGTTCACTGTAGCAAATGCGATTCATCAAAAGTTAATTAGCATTTATTTACTGTTACAAATGTGGTAGTTTTAAAACTTAGAAACATTTGTTCACTATAGCAAATATGATTGAAAAAAAGTTATTAGCATTTGTGTATTCCAACAAATGCAATAGAACAAATTTCAACAACATTTGTTCACTGTAGCAAATGCGATAGAGCAAATTCCTTGGAACACATAAACTAACAAATGCGGTAGACTAGAAGTTTGTCTACATTTCTTGACTTTCAAGCATCATCTTGATAGAAGAGATTAAGCATATTATTTATCCATTTTGATACACAAAGTAGTTTTTAGTGTTGATGTCAACCACATTTAAGAAATGTGGACGTGTAGAAAGAAATGCAGCAGAACAAAAGTTTACTATATACACAAATGCGGTTGAATACTTTTGTCCACATAGGTTTTCAACACTTCAAACTTTTATGTATACTTTTTTGAAACAAATGCGGTAGAATTACTTTGTCTGCATTAGTTCCATTTTGTTTTTAATGACATAAGGATAGTTACCCACATTGGTTATATGCATGGGTTACCTTCACCCACATTAACCAATGCACTTACCCGCATTAATAATTAAACTTAATCAAAACTTAATGTTAAGTAGAGTAAAATCTTTTTTGTTTTCTGCTTATTCACTAGCTGTTATGAACAACTATCTTTGCTTTTGACTTGTTTCTTATAAAGTTTTGACTGTTGTTGGGATTGTCAATTTTTGCTTGGATTCACTTATATATCAGATGTGATACAAGTTTTCTAGTGTTTGACTGATCTTGGACTTTATACTTCCAAATATCTACATAGGCTGAGATATCATAGTATAACTTCTGCACCAAAATAGTCAATTTCTTTCTGTTTTGTTTTTATAATTTTTAAGAAAGAAAATACCTGTATAAACTGATCAAAATTTTAAATTACTCCCCACAAATTTTATATCCACATTTAGATACAAACTTTAAATATTTATAACTTTTGAACAAAAATATTTTTGTAATAATTTTAATTTCTTATCTGTACATGAAGAGGAAGTATACTTTTCTTGGGATCATATCAATCTTACATTACCCAAGTGCAGTCTTTGTTAGTAAAATAGACATGTTTATGATCTTATTGATTGAAGGTATGTTTTCCTCTTAAACTCATACCTGGTCAATATTATAATGCATGTGACATTTATCAAGTTTTGATTAATTTGAGTATACAACATGTACCTCACACACAAAATTATGGTTTGATCAACCATCCTCATGTAATGCTTTCTATAACTTTTTCACAACTTACTTAACCATGTCATTTAAGGTATCAAATCTCACTTTCACTAATCCTCATTGGGACCTTTTACTTTGAACATTTTAATGATTTGATCCACTTTGCGACTCTTTTGCACTTCACTTTGGAAGGTGATCCATAATAGGATTATTTTGTCCATTTATGAGGAATGTATTCTTTTGTTAATTCATCCAGGGTGGATGTGTTCCACATTAGAAATCTTTTGGATCATGACATCAGGTAATCCATAATAGGATTCTTTTTTCATTTATGAGGAATGTATTCTTTTGTTAATTCATCCAAGGTGGATGTGTTCCATATTAGGAATCTTTTGGATGATGACATCAGCACTATGTGCTTGTTTCTTTAGTTCTTTGCTAGCAAAACATAGAAGAAACTGATGTAGGTGAAAGAGAGTCATAATTCATCATTACCTGGTGTGTTTAGGTTGCTACACACACATACACTTGGATAAGCTAATACTTACCCATACTCTGAGATTAGTGCTTCATAGTTGAATATGAGTTTTAGTTCATCACAACATGTATCTTTCTTTCTAAGTTAAGCCTACCAACTTATCAGGTAAGTCATGTCAATCTTTTGAAATTTTGAATTAAGTACTGTGAATGATATAACGACTATAATTATATCATTTCCCATAAGTATAACACACAAAGTTCAGTAAAATGACTTCTTTTTGTGGTTTTTGTTAATATTTGAATGTTTTTGTAATTTTTGAATTTTACTCAAGGTTAATCAAGCCAATTGATTAAACTAGGAATTCAAACTTACTAGGTTCAAATGTCTTGGTAAATAAATCAGCCAATTGATTGTTAGTATAAACTTGAATCAATTTGATTAACCCTTTTTTAGCACAATCTCTCAAAAAATAATATCTAATTTCAATATGTTTTGTTTTTTAGTGCTGAATTGGATTATATGTTATAAACATTGCAGTTGTGTTGTCAATGTGAATTGGAGTGTGCAAGAAGTTAAACCATAGTCAAGCATCTAGTTTTGAATCTAGAGAACTTGAGAGCAACAAGCTGAGGCTGCTATATACTATCATTTGCTGTGGAAACAGACACATTTGTTTGCTTGTTGCACTACAAGGAGACCAGTTTGGGACCAAGAAATTGATAATCGCCAGAAGTGGACTTTTAATTGAAGTAGCATCCCTCATAATCACTGTTATTGAAGGCATAGAGGTTGAAGTCTTCATCCTTTGGATACCATAATCCAAGAGTAGGCTTGCTCTTAAGATATCTGAATATCCTCTTAACAATATTCACATGAGATTCCTTGGGATGTGCTTGATATCTAGCACACACACACAAACACCAAACATAATGTGATGCCTACTAGCTGTTAGATACATAAGTGAATGTATCATATAGATCGATAGTGAGTCTGATCCATTGATTTACCTTCTGGTTCTAGACTAATCTTCACTTTAGTGTCAATAGGAGTTATGATGGACTGACAACCAGCAAACTTGAATTTCTTTAACATTGTTTCCATATATTTTGATTGATTTATGAAGATTCCATCTACTGTATATTTGACTTACACTCATTTGAAATTTTGAATGCATAAGGTCTTCTAATTCTTTACATAGTGACTTGTATGTTGAGTAAAAAATGATAGCATCCACATATATCTGAACTAGTAACATGTCTTTTTCTTTTCTTTTTCCGAAGAGAGTCTGATAAACATTTCCTCTTTCATACCCATGTTCAAGAAGAAAAGATGATATAGTCTCGTACCACTTCCTTGGAGCTTGATAAAGACCATACAATGCTTTGTCAAGCTTGTACACCCTATGTGGAAAATCCAGGTCTTCAAATCCAGGAGGTTGACTCACATAGACTTCTTTAGCAATCTTTCCATATAGAAAAGCACATTTCATATCCATTTGATAAATAGTGAATTTCATGGATGCTAAATATGCTAGAAAGAGTCTTATTGCTTCTAATCTGGCTACAGGTGCAAACACTTCATTATAATTAATTCCTTCTTTGTGTGTATACCCCTGAGCCACTAATCTTGTTTTATTTCTTATGATGATTCCCTATTATCTGTTTTGTTCTTGTATAGCCACCTGGTACCAATAGGATATTGTCCTTCAGGAAGGTCTACCAGTTTCCATACTTCTTGTTTCTTCAATTGTAGCAACTCTTCCTGCATTACTTCAATCCAACCATTGTCTTGAAGAGCCTCTTTTATATTTTTGGGTACTGTTTGAGATAGAAAGCAAGAGAACAAACAAATGTTTGCTATGCTTGACTTGCTTCTTGTCATCCGTTCATTAAGTTCACCAATAATGCTTTCCACCGGATGATTATTATGTATTCTGGTGGTTGGAATTGAGTCACCAGTAATAGTTACATCAAGGCTGGAGACATTCAAATCATCTTGGTGAGAGCCACCTTCATCTAGTACTATGAGAGAGTTGTGAAAATAATCAAAGCTTGTTCTAGTTCCTGCTTCAGCATATCAACATTCTGATTACTTCCATCATTTGATATTTTTTCAGTTTCAACTAGATGTGTAGCTTGATCTTGATTTCTGACTTCAGTTGAGGGTTCTTTTGAAGCAGATGGTAGTATGCTAGGACCAAACTCAGTTGAAAACTTTGATTTTGAGATGGTTGTCTGACAGGATCAGCTTGTAGTGGGACATCTTCATTTAGTTGCTCAGTAGAAGTTGGAAGAACCATTGAAAAGTCATCCTTTCTTTCTACTACTAAAGAAGATTTTGCTGATTGTAGGTTTCTCACATCAGACAAGTGAAATTGGTCAAAAGATTTTGTAAATGAGTTAATATCAAATAACCAGTCGAGACCATTTGTTGATTTGGGAAATGAATGTTCCTTGAATTGAACATTTGTTGATTCATCAATAATGTTTAATCTAGGATTAAACACTCTATAAGCCTTTGAGACAAAAGAAAAACCTACAAAGAATCCTTCATCGGACTTTGATGAAAACTTTTCCAAATGGTCTCGGGTGTTTAATATTGAGAAAGGACTACCAAATGACTTGAAAAATCCAATAAATAGTTTTCTATGAAAGAGAAGTTCATAAGGAGTCTTGTTGCTTTCTTGTACAATCAAAGTTCTATTTTGTACAAAGCACGATGTGTTAACTACTTCTGCCCAAATGTAATTAGCAGTTTAGCATTGGCTAGCATAGTTCCTGCTGCTTCAATTAGTTTTCTATTTCACCTTTTAGCTACCCTATTTTGTTAAGGAGTTCTAGCTGCACTAAATTGATGAGCAATGCCTTTGGTTGTTCAAAACGAACTGATATCTCTATTTTTAAATTCTGTCATGTTATCACTTCTAATTGTTTTGACTTCATGATCAAGTTGATTTTCAATTTTAGTGTTAAAATCGTTTACTAGTTGGGACTCTTCATTTTTATGAAGTAAGAAGAAGACCCATGTAAATTTGGAAAAGTCATCTATGATCACCAAAGAATACTATTTCTTTCCAATGCTCATAACATGAGCTAGTCCAAACACATCCATATGAAGTAACTTCAAGTGGAGAATTGTTTGTGTTCACCAGTTTTGGCCTGGGGAAGACTTATGTTGTTCCCTTTGAGACACGCTGAACAATGATCAATAAAGTGAAACTCTTTTACAGTAAACCAATGACATGGTTTCCCTTGACCAATCTGTTCATGTTTTTGAAATTATGTGTCCCAAACGTCTGTGCCAAAGCTATGACTCATCAAAGGATGCTTTTGACAGAAGACATGTTTCTTCTTTTGGTAGAGCAGAATTGAGGTTTAAGACATAGGTTTTATTCTTCCTCGGGGTCAGCAAGACAACCTATTATTTAGGGATTTGAAATCCTATTTTCAGAATGTAGCAATGAGTGTCAATGAAGTGAGTTGAATATTTCTTGTCACAGATCTGAGACACACTGAGCATATTGAAATTTAGGTGTTCACAGTAATTCACTTTATCAAAGCTCAACATCCCATTTGTCAAAGATCTTTCACTAGTAATTCTGCCACCTTCTGAATCTCCAACAAATGCTACAGTAGTTCCTTAAATATGCTTGAAATCATGAAGGAGGGAACGATCTCCAGTCATGTGTCAGGAGCACCCACTGTCTGAATACCATAGGCTATTGGACCTGTATGGATGACCCTACTAGCACAAAAGAACTAATTAGAATGTGGAACCCAAGCCATGATGGTCTTGGGTTTCCTATTTCTATCCATAACAGTAACTTCTTGGTACTTTGCTATAAATTATGGCCTAGAGGATGGAGATTTGATTAGTTTTTGTTGATATCTTGTCTATTTCATCTTATCAATTTCAACTAAAGAATCAGAAGAATATTGAAACCTTTTATTTCTATTTCTTTTAAGAAACTAGACAAGTTTTTGATTATCAAACATTAATTTTGATTTATGAAAAATCATGATTTTGTTTGAAGTTGTTGTTTATGTTTCTTTGAATTTTCTTCAACTCTTTTAGGTTACCCAAATCATCATCAAAACTAGAAGTCCTGGATAGTTTATTATGAAAATGATTTCTGATTTTGGGTTTCACAGATGAGATTGATGAGATGGGCTTGTTTTGGGGAATTCTTAACCCTTTTTGCTTGAAAAAACAATTAGATGTATTGTGCTTTGTCATATCGTAGACAAAACAATATTTGTTAAAATAACAACTTTTGGTGAAATGATTTTTCATGTCACAGATTAAGCAATATTGATTGAAAAAACACTCATCTGTTCTGTGATTAGACATCTCACATACTTCACATTACATGTGTTTGTCTCTTTTGCTTGATCTTGATGACTCAATAGGTTTACCAGTCCTCAACTGTGCATCAATCTTTGATTTTGATGAGCAAGCAATATCAACCTTGTTTGCACTTTGTTTCACAATACTGTTGTTTTCATTCTTTTGGCCTGACGTTGTTTCCTTAATCCTTTTCTATTCTCCTTTTCTTGTTGGTTTACATGATCTTTTTTAAAGATGTCAAAACCGACTCATTGGTTAAATTTTATTGATGGTGAATTTGTTTTGCTTTGAATCTTTTGAATTTGAGGGGTCTTCCATTTGTTTTTGAGTGAAACTTTGTTAGATTTGCTTGAATTTTTAGGAGATATGATCTTACAATCAAATCTGCTTTCAATACTTGGTTTCACTAAAACATTTATTTCCTTCTTTTCTTTGGAAATTGCAGGAATGAATTTCACAAACAACACTATTGCTTTGACCAGGCTTTTTGTGTTAATGACATTTACTGACTTGTCTGAACACTCTTTGATTTTGATTGGATGACCTAGCTTGATTTTCTCCTCATTTGTTTCAATGTAAACACTTGGTTTGTTTTGAGGATTTTTATTTGAGTTACTACTGTTTTAGGTTCAATAGTTTTAGGTTCATTTTGATTAAAAAGCGTGATTGACTTAGGCATGATAGTGTAATTGTCATTGTATGGTGGGGGACATGAGTTATATCCAATCTTAGTCATATCATTAGGATCCTTTTGTAAATCAAGCATCTCTTGCAGCTTGGATAAAGACAATTGAACCTTTTCAAGTTTCACTTAAATAACTGATTGTTCATTTTTAGATTGAGCTAACTTTTCAGTTAACTTTACATTCTCAGCTGCAAGAGTGTACTTTTCTCCACGTAGTTTTTCAATGTCTGAGAGATTTTATTTTTTATTTCAAAACTTTTGATTTCTCTTTTAAGCATCTTAGATTTTACTTTTTCTTCTTTAATCTTAGCAGCTAATTTGTGATTGTGCTCATGATATCCCTTTAATTCAACAATGCATTTATCACTACAAAGATTAGATTTACCTCAGATGGCATTGGAGTTGGGCCATCATTGATGTGAGCCAAAAGAGCATGATTTTGAAATTGAGGCTTCACTTTCTCAGCATACAGGCTCCAATCACATACTCCATCTATCATATAAGAGCATTAGAAGTAGTTTTGGCTGCTTCCATGAGCTTGGTTGGCCAGTTATGGTAGACTTTGGTATGGTTGTTGATGCTCTTGTTGATGATGATATTGATTGTTAGATTTGCAGGATCGGTGTTTGTCACTTAAACACAATGTTTTCTCTCAAACTCGCAAGCAGATGTTGTTATATCCCACTTGGTTAGAATGAGTTTCGAAGAGAACCTATATATAATACTACCTACAGTCAGATATACTTTGATAACAGCTGGGATTCCTTAGCTAAAGCCTATACTACAAGACTATAGGTTAAGGTATCTCAAATAAAGTATTATCTGAAATATGGTAGTTAGGACATGTCCCTGACTTACCTTTTGTCACCAACTAAAGTTGGTAACATGTACTATCATAAAAAGGTAAACAGTGGAATAAAGTATGGTCAACAACATGGCTATTTGGGAAGAAGCCATGTTGTATCAGAAGTCTGCAGCGGAGTGTCAGAGACCATACTTGTGTCCACTGGTTATAGCAGTGTCTTCCGAAGGTTAAATGGCTTCGGAAGAGTAAGTACTTCCGAAGCCACTTATTCTTCGGAAGAGGCTGCTTCTTC
>BJCM01219122.1:0-10087 GCA_018326385.1 Flaveria bidentis | reverse complement strand
TTGACTTGACTGGTCTATGGACTTGACTGGTATGGACTTGACTGGTCTATACCAGTCAAGTCCATAGACCAGTCAAGTCAACGCCAGAACTCGCCGGTGGCACCGGCGGGGTCTGAGGAAAAAGACAAACGGTGTGCAATCTTGCAAGACTCGTTTTTTAAGAAAGGAGACCTCGCCGGTCACACCGGCAGGTACCCCTAATGTCAAAATTTTAATTTATTAACCCCTCAAGTCAATATAGTTTTAAATTTTATCCTATAAATAAAAAAAATTCCTATTTTGTTTTTCATTTAATTTACTTAGTTTCGATAACTGAATATCGCAAAACATAATGAATGATAAATATCATATGATTATGTTGTTTGTTTTTCAAAACTTTAAGCCTTTAAACACCCGAGTACATGGGAGGCATTGTGTATCAAATTTTCAAGGTATTGAAAGTTTAAGGGTTGAGCTTATGATCTAAATCATTTGCATTTAATTTTGGTTGCTAATTTTCAATTGTATTAGAGCTTTGTTTGCCATCAAAACACTCTTCTTCTACTCCTTAGTCAATCATCAAACACAAGCTTGTTGATCGACTCAGTGACCTTCCCCCATGATGGTGGCTTGGTTGATGGAAGAAACTAACTGTTTTGTACAAAACTGCTATTACAGGGTGTACAAGTAGTTTTTACATGAACTATACATATGTTTAGAGAAAAAGGGATTAAAAAAGGTGATGCAGAGTTATAGAGGGGGTTTGTATTTCGGTATTGGTCAACGGTGTTGGCTAGGCGGCAAGTTGTCGATTCTAACTTCTCTTCTACATCGGTTCAGCTGTTGTTCAAGTTACCTTTGGGTTTTTATCTTTTATGGCTTTAAATGCATATAGTTGTTCAATTTGTAGATCTGTGTATCTTGATTTTCATGATCTGACCAGCTTACTATTCTAGACAATTGCTCTTTTAACATTATATTGGTGTTCTGCCTATCACCATTTTCTCGGTTTTGGTGTGTAGCTTTACCCCTTAATTTGCCTATTGTCATTGATGAAGTTGATAAGTGGGTATAAAAATGAGAAAGATGTTATTGTCATATCATTCTTGATGATGCAGAGTGGTACGTCGATGTTAATGAAATATTGTTCCGAGTCATGATGCTAAGTTGATTGCGATGGACATTAGCTCATCTAAGACAACTTACTATACTGATAATGATCTTTTGTAACAAGTCGGTTATGATGAACTTTTGCTTATTTTAGACCAGGCTTCGAGTCATTGATGTTGAGTGTAAGCTTATCTAAGACGTAGCTAAGACTATTTTCCGATTCAGTTTTGTGTTGTTTAGATTACAAAGTGTTTCTGATTTGTTATTGGTGGCTGGTGCTTTGTCTGAGACGGCTTTTGTCAGTAACATTGCGGTCGTGGTTATTAGCTTATGGTAGTACGTTACTATTATTTTCATGCAACTATTTATATATACTATATTACATCATAGCTCAATTGATACCAAAAAGATGTTCGTTATTTGGTGTGACACAACTTTTGGTGTGTAGCCACAGTGGTTCACCTATTGCAAAATCCAAACCTTCAAGAGCTATCAAACGATTGTCTTTTCGTCAATTGGGGTTGTTGTTGCGCTAGGCATTCAGCACTCACGCAACGCAAGAATTGAATACCTCTAGTTTTGTTAACATCGTAGCTCAATTGAAAAATGGTGCATCTCATACCAATCAAGTTTGAAGAATTTGTTGGACCCCTAAAAGCATTTGAAGAATGAGTTAGAAGTGTTGACGACATAACACAGTAAGTTAATGCTCATTAAAGTTTCTGTTACAAATGTGAATCTTCTGGATCAAAAGTAAGATCTAATAGTCAAACCAACTCTCGGGATGGAGATCATGGTCGCAAGAAAGGGTGTGAGTGATTCTGCCACGATAGAACCAAAACCAGAGAAATAAATACTGTAAACAAGAAAAACAGGGAAAAAGAGCATTCTCAAATGCAATGCTTTCGGTGTGACAAGCTAGGCCACTATGCTTCGGTATCTGGATCGCAAAGAAGAAGACAAGAAGCAAACGATGCCAAAACAACCAAAACTAAACCTGAAATTCTAATAAAAATCAACAAAGTGCTCTTAAATCAAGAAAAGGTGAATCCAAAAAAAAATTGGTGCCGGAACCTAAAGACGAAGGAGTGTGGTACCTTGACAATGATACGAGCAATGACATGACCGGAGTTTGGCCAGGTCTCAAAACCTTGCTTGTATTCAGTTTGTTCTTGCGAAAGTTTTCTATCCATGTGTGGGTTGGCAGGTTGTTTAAAATTGTCAATTTAATATTAGACATCCCTAATTGTGAATCTCTATCTTCTTATGATCTCTCCTAGTAACATAATAATGTTAACAAATTAACTGTAAGGCGTATCTAATGTTTGACTTAGCTCTAGCTCTCTATTCACGCAAGGGCCAAATAGCTTCGTGATCTAATATACGCACCTTAATTGTACTTGGTTTAAATGGTGCAAAGGTGCAAAATTTGACTTCTGGGGTGATGATCTGCAGAGCGCCTATAATGTGTTCAATAAAATGTCTACTAAATGGTAAAGTAGTTAATAGTTTATAGATTATACATGAAGTACTTGTTTCATCAAGTCATATGTATGTGAACTGTTGTTCTATAGTAGCATTCAACCTTTCTTCCCCACAAACTCATTGCTGCAACTTTCGCATTCAAAAACTCGTATTTTAATCCATGTGTTACAAGATATGGTGTTCAAATTCGATCATTCTGATCGAATAAACATGAATTGAACCTAATCTACCAACAAACATCAACAAATAAACAATAATTTCAAAGATCAAAGTTCAAGTTCTTACCTGTTAGAGATCAGGATCCACAGTGAAGTTGAAGCTCCCACAGTCAGTATCATGCACCAAAACAGACGAACTAAACCCTAACCTCATTGACACCAGATCAAACTGCACCAAATTATCCTCCATCTGACGCCCTCCGATCACCACCGAGCTCCTCGGCCTCTCACCACCGTCAACAAACCCTAAACACCACAAATCTCCATCTCCATCTCCACCTTCAACTCTCACCATCGAATTCGCCCCAAAAATCCTCCAAAACACATCGTCACTATGCATCACAAGATCCACAACGGGAACCGCAGGCCCTAACGGCGTGACGTAAACGTCACTGACCGCGTAACAAACTCCAAACGGACTCAGCGGCTCGGTCAGCGTGAGGTTCAACGCCACCGACTCGTTGACAAACGCTTCGACGAAGGCGTTGTAGATGGAGGTTTGTAAGGCGGTGTAGGGAGTGAGGGTGCTGAGTCTGGTGCCGCCGTAGCCTTCGCCGTCGATGGTTAGGAGTGAGTGGTTGATGGTTAAGGGTTTGTTGTTGATGTTGATGGAGGTGAGGTGGATGAAGTACTCGTCGGAGGGGTGGTTGGAGTAGGTGATGACGGTGAAGCCGATGGGGTTAAGGGTGAGGGGGGTGTAGGTTAGGTGGCTCGAGAGGTCGAGCCCCGGGGTGAAGTAGTATGGACCGCCGGTGTTGAAGAAGGCTGGACCGGGGGTTGTGGATGTTGAACCGGGGAGGCATAGGGCGAATATGTTGGCTGATGCGAACACGCTGCTAACCTGCGCGGGAAGAATAAAAACGTTATTTTTGTTGATAACAGTTTTTTTTTCTCGAGTGTAATAACGGTTTAATTTATTTAGCGGGTTTAAATCAAAGTTTTTGAACTGGATTGGCGACTGTGATTTATGATGACGTGCTTACCTGGCTGGGTTGTGGTTTGGACTTTGAAGGGTGGAATGGATGGACCAGTTTAACGTATGACTAGGGCTGCGAACGAACTGAATTTTTAACGAACGGTTCGTAAACAGTTCGGTGGAAAGTTCGTTTATGTTCGTTAAAATGCTCGTTTATATTCTTAATTTTTGTGTCAGTTGTTTTTTATAACTATTACATCAAAGTATTATTTGATATTTATGTTAATTACTTATTTATTTTTTGTTGATTTTGTGTAATGTTTGTAATAATAAATATAATTTTATTCTAAAATAAATATGTAATAACTTGTATATATTTGTGAACATGAGTTTCTTTGTATTGGTCATGTTCATGAACAGTTGTTTGTGTTTGTTTGTTTTTGTTTTTGTTTATTTGGGTTCGGTAAGTGTTCGTGAACGGTTCATGAACATGTTCATTTTCTTAATGAACAAACACGAACAAGAAATCTCGTTTGGTAAATGTTCGTGAATAATTCATGAACAAGTTTATTTTTTAACAAACGAACACAAACAATACCTTGTTCGTGTTCGTTCGATTCATTTGTAGCCCTACGTATGACAGTTTAACCGTTTTTTATGGTCGGAGATGATTTTTAGGGTTATTTTTAAGGGTTATTGTCTTATTGGATTTTAATCATCCTAACTTTCATTTGTTGGTTGGAATTAATAATAATTAAGGAAATGTTTACAAACACTTTTAATTTTAAGTTTATTTTCTCCAACAATCTCTTAAAAACTGAGAGTTAACCCGTTAGTATTTTGATAACGTGAATTGCTTTTGTGCCCTGTACACTAAGCAGATTGTTGAAATATACCATCAAGTCCATCAATATAAAACCTCCGCACCCTTAAACTCGTTAATCTGCACATTTTGATTTGAACCACTTGACTCATTGAATGTAGATTTCAGGTGACGATTGAGGCTAAACAACAAAAAACAAACCTAATAGAAGCTAGACGGTGCCATAGTTCAAAAATGACTTAAAGTTGGGCTTATTTTATCATAAATACTAACAGAGTTTTAACTTTTAAGTAATCATTAGAGGAAAATAAATTCAGAGTTTGAAGTGTCTGTAAACATTTGTTGAGTTGTAATTAATCCCAACCAATAAATAAAAGTTGTATTATTAAAATCCAATAACTCTATTTTAATCATTAATTTTTATTAAAATTTCTAAAATGATAAAATTGTTTATGAATATAATACCTTTAAAATGTTATAAGAATAAAAATATATAAATGATATGGTTAAACGGTGGTTAGTAGGCAGCCGGTTCAATGTAGCATATCAAACCAAACAATTTAACCGCTAAATTCAAAAATTATGTTATTTTGTTTGTTTTGTAAGATTAAGTTATCAATGTAGAGGGAGTATTTATGCTTTACCTTTTTTAAGACCTATTATGCACGTGAATAATCACGTGTCCAACTATAATACTTACACAAAATAAAAGAAAATAATATTTTGTAAACATTTTACAAGAAAAAGAACTCAGTGAATTCAAATAGTTAAGGATATTGTTTGAAACATCAATCTGGATACCAAAAAGCTTCTAATTTGTAGTTATCCATCAAGAGTTTTGTAAAAATTACTAACATTACGGATTTTAGAACTACTGCTTTATAACATTTGGTTAGACCGGTTAAACCATCAATGCCAAGTATCAATGTCCGAAAACCGAAATTATTTGTTTAGACCGGTTAAACCATCAATTAATGATTTGAGCATAATTAAAACATTTGGTTTCAGTTACCTATTAGACAAAAAAGAATAAAACATCCCAATTAACGAAAACCATTGATGCTCAATGACCCAAGGGGTTATGAACAGAGGTTTTCATGTCAATAATCATTCTCCGATTTCAAAACTTTAATTAGTATTACACTTTATAAAACCCAAAATTTGATCAGATATTCAGATTGATACTTTTCGAAGGGCGTTATATTATTGCTACACCAATATTAATAAGCATTACACTACACATAAACACAGCTTAATTATACTGATACTTTCCTAAAGTAGTTGTAAAGTCAAAAGTGAACGTTAAAAACGTAAAACCAATAAAACCACAAGTACCAAAAGTGTCAAAATTTGCTACTATGTTTGAACACAAACAGTAAGAATGAATAACAAAGAAGATAAGAGTAAGGGCTAACCTGCGCCGGTAGCGAATAATCACCCCTCCCCAACGCCACCAATCCGTTAACCCCCTCCGGCAACCCAAACAGCAACGACTCATCGGAGCACGACATCACAAAGTCCGGCACCACCGCAAGCTCACCGGAGCTCCGCCCATCGACGGCGGTGGTCAACGCCACCGAGTCAACCACCGCCTGAGCCAACACACTGTTCCGAATCACCGGATTCTCGGGGAACAAACCACACGAATTGTTGTGGCAACCTGCACCCGAAGGTCGATAGCAATTCACACAAGCGATTGAATCAAGCGATTCACAGAGACTCGTGCCGCAGGGGATGTAATGGTGACTCGTAGATGTGTAGGTGTTGCAATCGATCCAGTTGAGTCTGCCGCCGAGATCGAGGAGGAGATCGGTGGATTCGAGAGGCGTTTTGGTGAAGATTGAGATGGTGTAGAGGTGAGTCGATTCGTCTCTGGTGATTGGGGATACTAATGGTGTTGATGAATCGATGGTGCTGAGGTTGAAGATGAAGATGAAGAAGATAATGATGAAGATGAAGGTGAAGGGGAGTGAAGACATTGGTGTGTTGAGGGTTTTGAATTTTGAAAGAAAAAGGTTGAAATTGGTGAATTTGTTTATGTTGAAATCGACGTGTATGGAATTTGGAAAACGTGTTATTAAAATATATTGAAATGTGATTCTGGTGTATTGAAATTTTGAAAGGTGAAGTTTTTGGCACAGAGTCTCTGTAATTGTGATTTTATGGGGGGTTTGTTTCGGTTTTTTATTGATTCATATGTTTTAATAGTTCAGACTGTTTATTTAACGAGCAAATGTTTGAATGATTCAGGTATTTGTCTTGAAATGTTTAAACATTATGCGATATACTAGTTATCAATGGTTTAAACCTCTTGATAATTTAACACTTGATGATTCAGACTATTTGTTTATTCAGTAGTTAACAAACAATACTTACATGACTATAAATTAAATGATGTATAAAATTAGATTTGTCTTTTTTAACATATATTGTGTATGACCAGAATCCTATGCTTAATTGCTCATACTCAACTCTTACTATATGTACAAAATATTCAATGGCCCTTATTCGAGTGATTTGATTGTTATTAGTAGTTAATATTATAACAAAAACAGCAAACATAATAGTAAAAACTTAATTCCTTATTTAATATGCTCTAATATGAGTTTGATAACATAAAAGGAGTGTATTATGGGCATTTAAATTTTAAGCTAGGACATTGACGCGAATAAATGGCTTTACTGTAGAATGACAATTAATTATATTATAAATTTGTATATTGTAATAACTAATATGTGACAACTAATCTCCTGATTGTTATGATAATTAATATTGATTAACGATACGAGTGAATTATTGTTTTTCTTTATCTGATTTGGTGATAATTGTCATTTTCAATTCAAAAAAGTTTTTTTCTTACATTTGACTTCTCAAAGTTTGAAAAGATTGTTATTTTCATCTAAAACATGAATTCCGTGGTAAAGAATTTTATTAACAGCACGTAAAAATAAATTATGATTTTGTTTTTATATAAAATTTCACGTAAGTATCATTTTAACAATGAATATTTAACATTTTAAAACAATGTAGCTAAGATTTTTTTATGGAAATAACAATGTTTCCCAAAACTTAAGGAGCCAAATACAAGAAAAATATTTTTGAATAAAAATGACAACTGTGATCAAACCACATAAAGAAAATGAAATTCACTCTAATAATATTATTTGCTTTTAATATTTTGACAATTGCAGTAATTGTTTTATAACAAAAACAACAAATATAATAGTTAAAAAAATAAATTTCTTACTTAATAAGTTAATTAGTTTTATAACAAAAAAGTAGTGTGATCATTTTAACATGCAAGGGTAAAGTGTTAAATAGGTCTTGGAGTATCATAAGAATAACTAGATATGACCTAAACTGTATAGGTATATAAGTATATTGTGTATGAACTTCTTTTTAGAACATCAATTCACAATAAGCTACATAAATTTTTATTCTATATTATGTCATGTTTAAACAATATTCTTCTTTTTAAAAAAACAAAAACCTCTATCATCCGGTTGTGTCTAGAATGACATTTGTGTTTGGACTTACCTTGAAGTTTTATAACGAGTTGCAAAGTGAGTAAACCATAGCGGATCTACGTCTAGGTTGGGGACCGTTGTTAGACCTAGTCATGCACAAATCGGGTTTTGGGCCGGACCCGGAACCGGGTTCAAACCGGGTTCGGTCCAGTTGGGTTTTTTTGTACCGGGGTATTGGTGAACCCGGGGTGGGTTTCACTGGGGGAAAACCCCTCCCCGCCATACCCGGGTAGGGTCGGGTCCGGAACCGGGTCCAATACCGGGTTTAGTTTATTTTTTCTATTTTTTTTTCTTTTTCTTATGTCCAATACCGGGTTTAATATCGGGTTTAGACCGGGTCGGGTTCGGGTCAGGTCGGGTCCGGGTAGGGTCTGGTTTTAGAAATTCAAAAAAAACCCAAACCGGGTTGAAACCGCCGGTTTATTCTGGGTACGAACCGGGTACACCCGGTACCGGGTTGTACCCGGACCCGGGTCCGGGTCTGGGTCGGGTACGCCGGGTCGGGTCCGTACCCGGTTTTTTTGTGCAAGTCAAGTTAGACCTTTACTTATCCATTCAACTAGCCCATTTTGGAGGCTCTTGTCATTCTCATTTCGATTTTGCAAGTACATCAAATATGTCCCGACGATTCAAGCTTAAGAAAGTCAAACGAACATATTATTTCAATTTTGTCACAATTTTGATATTCCAATTCGAACTTTTGAACGAGCATGTTAAATCAATCTTATTGTTGGCGATAACAATAATTTAGTAGGGTTTTGCAATTTGCAATATCGAACAAACACAATTCAAACACTTTTGGCTCCTGCAACGCAATTTGATGTTTATTCCTTCTTGCTTATTTATGTTACGTATTTAAGACCTTAAAATAGCCATGTGAGAAAAAAACATATGCCATATCGGCACAAGAATATGCTAATGTTGTGCCACGTGGCCATAACTCGTTGGTTGACTACCTTTAAATAAAAAGATCAATGTCTACCTTTATAATTTTCTTGATCAACATGAGCAATTTGATGATAAATTATAATTTCACGTGTTTGTTAAACTTTCATGTTATTTGTTGAAATGAACGTGTGTTATGAACTATGAACTATAAACTATGAAGTATGAACTATGAACTATGAAGTAAGCTGAGCTAGTTAAAAAGGCCTAACAAACAAAATGCATTACATATTTATTTTTAAAGCCCAACTGAATAAAATTTGATAAAGCCCAACAGTATATAAACTAAACTGTAGTTAAATTAATTTACAAACCGAGTCGATTTCAAACGAGGTTTTTGCTTAAAAGCTTCAAGCTGAGCCGATTTCACACGAGGTTCTTGTGTACGAGATTCAAGCCACGAATTGTTCAGAAATCCTAAGTATTGATATATTAACCATGTCGCGCGAGTCGCCCTATCTACGTGAGAGTTGTCGTAGTTAATTGTTTTCCTCTGCTTTCTATTATATTTTAATACTAAGCAATATAGGTTTGTTTAGGTTATTAAAGCTAATCAAGGTTTATGGATAAAGCTCGAGTGCAAGAACTCAGGTAACTAAAGACTGGTTCGACTCACAATGATGAAGTCTTTTAACTTGTCTCCATCAGCTAACAAAATTGTATATAAAACAATAAAAGTTAAAGATATTGTGTCTAGTAGGATAATGTGTAAGCTTTTACATGTAAACTATTTTTATTTACGAGTAAAGAATCACTTATTTAAAAAAACACTAAATTTGCTAAATAACAAGTTATTTTAATATTTCTACTCACTGCCTTTTTGTCACACCCCCGCTAAAGCGGAAACACGGGAATGTAACGAGACGGGATCGTCATAACACATGGTATACATTAGAGAAGCAATATAAGTATGATGACAAGCGTGTCATGACGTCACCCGAACACAAATGGAGACTTGTGTCGTGTTAGTCAATATTCACGACAACATAGCCATAAGCATAACACAAAGATGATCACATAATCAAGTAGTAAGACATTGTTTAATTCCCACAACCCGGGAACAAGTGTCAGATATGCGGTGTAA
>BJCM01219119.1:0-11144 GCA_018326385.1 Flaveria bidentis | reverse complement strand
AACCAAATGGGTGTTTAGGAACAAGAAGGATGATAGAGGCATTGTCATAAAAAACAAAGCTAGACTAGTTGTTCAAGGATACACACAAGAAGAAGGAATTGACTACACTGATGTCTTTGCTCCTGTAGCAAGACTAGAAGCTGATAGGATATTCCTTGCAATTGCTGCATCCAAGAAATTCAAGGTCTATCAACTTGATGTCAAGTGTGCTTTTATTTATAAGGTGATTGATGAGGAGGTATATGTCAAACAACCACCTGGTTTTGTAGATCCTGATCATCCTGATTATGTCTGCAAGCTTGATAAAGCTCTTTATGGGCTGCATCAGGCACCCAGGAAATGGTATGAGACTCTGTCTCAGTATCTCTGCCAGCACGGATACAGAAGAGGTACTATAGATGGAACTCTCTTCATCAAAGGACAGGGAAATAACATAATGCTAATTCAAGTGTATGTAGATGACATCATCTTTGGATCAACTAATCCAAAGCTCTACAAAGACTTTGAGAAGCTGATGAAGGACAAAATTGAAATGAGTGCCATGGGGGAACTCAAATATTTCTAGGAATTCAAGTGTAGCAAGTTGAAGATGGCATCTTCATTAGTCAGTCAAAGTATGTTCAAGACATACTCAAAAGGTTTAACATGACTGACTGCAAGATTTCTAAGATACCCATAGCTAGAAACCACTCCCTTGGACCTGATCTTGAGGAGGAGTGTGTAGATGAACACTTATACATGGTTATGATTGGGTCTCTTATGTATCTTACAGCTAGCAGGCCTGATATCATGTTTGCTAAATGTATTTGTGCAAGATATCAAGCCAACCGTAAGATGTCTCACCTTATCACTGTCAAGAGGATTCTAAGATACCTCAAAGGTGCTTCAACACTTGGTCTGTGGTATCCTAAGAATTCTAACTTCAATCTGTATGCTTATACAGATAGTGATTATGGTGGTTGCAAGATGATTGCAAATTCTACATCTGGGGGATGTCAGTTTCTTGGTAGAAGGGTTGTCTTATGGCAATGCAAGAAACAATCTTGTGTCTCTCCATTAACTGTTGAAGCTGAATACATTGCTGCTGCAAGCTGCTATGTTCAAGTGCTTTAGATTCAGAATCAGATGCTTGACTATGGGTTAAACTTCAAGGAGACTCCCATTCACATAGACAACAACAGTGATATCTCTATCACAGAGAATCCTGTGCAGCATTCAAAGACATAACACATCAATATCAGGTATCATTTAATTAGAGATAAATCTGAAAATGGATTAATTAAACTGTTAGGTCGCTAGATTGGTTGACATCTGAGCAAATTCTTGATGAAAGGAAACAAAAACCAAAACCAAGAGACAAATAATAGAACAAACAAGAATATAATGGTTTCATTGATAAAACCTAATGATTACAAGCTCGTTAAACAAAAGAATCAAGACTCTTGGCAAGGGGAGATCGAGCATGATCTCCCCTCTCATCCGGCAACACCTAGGCCTCGGGCACACTCCTTCTCCCTTTCTACACAATGAAACTGGTATTTATAGGCCTCAGCCCATATAAGATGCGACTGGGCCCATTCGTACGATTGGCCCATGCGTATGGTTCAATCGTACGACTGGACCATACTTATGGTTCAGTCTTACGAATGGCCCAATAGCATCTCTCAGTCGCACGACTGGCCCATTAGCATGGCTCAGTCGTACGACTGAGTCTCATTCGCATATGCTCCTGCGAATGACTCAATTTTATGTGTTTACAATATATCAGGTGTCTTACAATCTTCAGTCAATCTTTGCTCTAGTTTCCAATAGAATCAAATGAAACACCACATTAGCCAACGTTGCTGATATGTCAGGTTGCTACAGTATCCCTGAAAATGAATTTAGGCACAATAGCTTTCGTTTACTTTGCGGAACACCATTATAACAACAAGATTCCCCATATGACTGATTTTTCCAGATAATAACATGAACAGTTTTCCATTGCTCCAATCTTCATATAGGCTAACCTGATTAACATCAACACATGTAGAAATTCCCCTTCAAATTCAGCATATCCCAATATATAGACATTGTGCTCTCCTGGCGTCTTCATGCAGTGTATTGGGCAAAAGATAGAAGGTTCCAATCCATAGCTGACAATCTCAAAAAAAATAGCATGCACTCAGATTCATCATCATAAACCAGCTCACATCATCACTTTCTCATTGCATCTTCGATTTCTCCATACATGGATTCCCCCTAAGAATGAGAATCCTCTCTGTGCAGATAAGTATAACTTGATTGGCCCATAAATAGTCAGATGCTCCTGACTACCCCACAAAATCAAAACCGACTACTGACATCTTCTCTTCTCTCTTTCGTGTTCTAACCACATTCATCTATTCTAGAAGTCCAACGAATAATAGGGTATCCATCGAACTTATTGACAAATGAACCTCAGAGTGAATGTGCTTTGCTCATCTTTAAATATGTGCAAGAGGAAGTTCCAGACCTTTTTTTGGTCTGGAACACCGCTCATTCGTATTACATGGAGGACAAATATCACATTCGTGTGAATGGATTATACGAATGATATATTCGTGCGACTGGTCATAAGACTGGTCCAGTAGCATGACTGGACATAAGATTGGTCCAGTAGCATGACTGAAAATAAGACTGGTCTAGTAGCATGACTGGACATAAGACTGGTCCAGTAGCATGACTGGACATAAGACTGGTCCAGTCTCATGATCCAGTCGCACGATTGGACATAAGACTGGCCTAGTCTCATGATCCAGTCGCACGACTAGAAATAAGACTAGCCTAGTCTCATGGTCCAGTTGCACGACTAGACATAAGACTGGTCCAGTCGCACGACTGATCCATTAGCAAGGTCCAGTCGCATGAACGGATCTACACGCAGATTTTCAGATCTGCAGCCGCCATGGCTGCCAAAAACCCTAATCTCATGAATTTTACATGAACCGAAACAAAATAGACATCATCAGATTCACAAGGGTGATAAGAACGTGGTTCCGAGTTTGATTTTAACTAGGAAACAACACACGTAACAAGATCTGAGCAAAACACGAAGAACATGAAGTGGGTTTTATGTCAAAGAACATGAAATAGATCCAGAAATAAAGAGCTTGGGTTGCTAGAATGATTGTTAGATCATTCTAGCAGTAACCGGCTCTGATATCAATTGTTAGGTCGCTGGATCGGTTGACATCCGAGCGTGTTCTTGACGGAAGGAAACACAAACCAAAACCAAGAGACAAACAATAGAACGAACAAGAATATAATGGTTTCATTGATAAAACCTAATGATTACAAGCTCATTAAACATATGAATCAAGACTCTTGGCAAGGGGAGATCAAGCATGACCTGCCCTCTTATCCGGCAGCACCTAGGCCCCGGGCATATTCCTTCTCCCTTTCTACACAATGAAACTGGTATTTATAGACCTCGGCCCATATAAGATGTGACTGGGCCCATTTGTATGATTTGTCCATGCGTATGGTTCAATCGTACGACTGGACCATACTTATGGTTCAGTCTTATGAATGGCCCAATAGCATCTCTCAGTCGCATGACTAGCCCATTAGCATGGCTCAGTCGTACGACTGAGTCTCATTCGCACAACTGGCCCATTAGCATGGCTTAGTCGTACGACTGAGTCTCATTCGCATATGCTCCTGCGAATGACTCAGTTTCATGTGTTTACAATATATCAGGTGTATTACATTAAGCCTAGACTATTCGTCAAGAAACGGACACACTATATATGACAATATATGCTCTAACATGAACAATATGCGGATCTGTTTACAAAGGCTTTTGATGAACAGAGATTTAAATATCTAATATCAGCTATTGGGATGATAAATTTTGAGTAGGTTTTTCTTAAAACTAATTCTAATTGTTTCTTAAAATATGTGTCCTAAGTTGTCTAGTTTATCACCTTCATAAGCTCTTGTTTTTCTTTGGATGAAAACGTTTGAGGATTTTCCTTAGAATTCTGAAAATTTTTATTCTTCGGAGATATGCATTTAACTTCGAAAGAAACTTATGCCTTTAAAACAGATAACTGCCCAAGTAATTTACCTTCAGAAGAAATTTCCGAAATATCTTCCGAATCTTAGGCACTTATATGTTTTCAAGGACAAATTTCTTCCGAAGAAAATTAACTCTCGGAAGCTTTGTTCCCTTGAACAAAACTTTCAAGTCTTAATTTTCTTCTGAAGCCAAAGTTCTCAAAATTCTTAGGAAATTCTTCCGAAGTCATTTTACCTTCGAAAGCTTTTTCATTAAAACTTCCGAAGATAATTTACCTTCGGAAGCTTTTTGACTTCCAAGAAAACTACTTTTTGAGCAAAAGCAAACTACTTTTTAGAGGTGGGACCGAGTTACGGATTTCAAAGTTTATCCTCTTTCATTAACTTTGTCTTATAAACCCAACGGTTCCCCCTCGTTCTATCATCTCCTTCTTTCCTCCAGACCTAAAACCCCAAATTTGTCTTTAAAATTACTTTCATTCATCTTTCTTCATCCTTAAGCTCTCTCAAAATGGCCAACCTTCATCGCATAAATGACCCGAACTTCTCCATGCAGATACACAAGCAACACAACCAGGTTGCTTTGTTACACTCTGAGAAAGATAAACATTTCTCAGAGGTTTGTTATTTCTTAGCTCTATCCAACTACTTCACCTCCCTTACCATTGATTCTACACTCTATGAGGATCATCTGCTCGAATTTTAGAAGACCTACCAAGAGGTCGTTCTAGATGGGGAGAAGGAACTGTATTCCACAGTTCAGGGGAGAACAGTCTTCATCACCCCGGCCATCATCAACATGCATCTTCAGCTAGATGATGAAGAAGGTGAGAAGTTCTTCCCTAAAGAAGCTACTAACCACTCCTTCGTGAAGATGGCTACGAGGGAGAGTTCTCTGTCAAGACTTTCAGGAAAGGGAAGGTCTCATCCTTATGAAAATTCCTGCTCCATGTTGTTATCCATAGTTTATCAAACAAGCATGGTGGATGGGACCAGATTCCTAAAGATCCCTCCTTCATTGTTCATGGGATGGTTCAGGGAGTCAAGTTCAGGTAATCTCAGTTTGTTTATACAAATCTGCTTGCAAACTTGGACTCCTTAGAGTATTACATGTTCCCTAGATATGTACAGTACATTCTTAACTGTGAATTGGGCTCATAGTTAAGGGGAACATGTAATATTCTTAAATTAGGACAGATGATGCCCGACATCTTTAAAATATTAAGAAAGCCCATTGTTGGCTTCTCTGTGGTAGAAACAACCCTTGTCCCAAAAATATTAGAGCTCATTGCTCATGGTGACAACCTAGCAGCACCAGCTAGTGTTGAACTCCCACCTTTTACATCCCAAGCACCTCAACAGCCACTAATCACCCACACCTACCAAAGAAAACACAAACGAACCCCTACTCAGACTACTCAGTCTGTGTAGGCCCCTATATACTCACCCACACAGGAAGAAGTGGACACTGGAGCTCCTACTTCTCTTGAGGAGCAGACCACTCCCATTCCTTCAATGATTAGTGCTGAGGTTCCTCATGCTCAGCCTGATGAGTTCATAAGCCTAAATTCCTTAAGCTATCACTCTGAGTCTCAACACTCAAGTGATCAACCTTCAGGGGACAGTTACCATCCCCAGCCTTTGGACTTAAACTAACCAATTCTCAACCTTGACTTCTATACTAATAAAGATTTAGGTTTCAGTGAGTACCATGATTCTCTCTTCTTTTCCACTACTCAAAGAGAGATGAGTGCTTCTGAGTCTCCTATATCTGGCCCACATCAGTCACCCATTACTGAGGTGGACACATCTGAACCTGTTTAGGATGTCTATATGGAAGAGGCTCTCACTTTTGCAAGTGATTCCATCATTAACACCTCAACCATGGCAACTCTGCCCATTGACACCTCCACTGAGGCTACAAGTGAGCAGAGCAAATCCAGCAGCCAAGAACCTGAAGCTGGTGATAAGAGTGAGGACTTTGGTCCAATTCTCTCATCCCCTAATGATTCTTCTGATGAAGATGAGGGGAATTGAGACTAAAGGTGCAAAAACTATCACAAACATGCACATATTTAGTCTCCAAGGTCAGTCATCTTGAATCTCAAGTGACTACTTGCAAAACAGGGTCAATGATCAGCAACTTGAGATGTCTTATCTTAAAGACAAACTAGCTGTGTGACATTTAAGATGAGCTCAACTAGGAACACAAGAATCTATGACTATGATTGACCTAACTCCTAGCTCACTTATGTAAGAGGGTAATGCTACCAAAAAGGGGGAGAAAGTCATTACAGCCACATAACTTGGGAGTTATTCAGGGAGTGTGGACATTGAGGACACACCATCCTCATTTGCAATTGTGCACACTCAACAACTTCCTCAAGTTCACATTGATGTGGACTCTATAGACTCCTACATATAGAGTTTGTTTGAGGAAGGAATACCAAGGGCAATGTCATCTCCATTAACTTCAAATCACATCATTGGGTGGAGGTATGACAACAACAGAATAACCCTCATTATTATTAGAGTTCAAGGACAACAAGATGTCTTTAATTTTCAGACCTTGAACTTCTATGAAGGTCTGGATCTAGTCAACATGACACTTGTCAATCAAAGCCAATCAAGACAAGCTTGTTCAAAGAATCCAAGATAGGATCACTGTAGAGTTCAGCTTCAAAAGGAGACTAAGGCAATGCCATCGATCAACTAGATGTTGAGGGAGACCCTAAGATTAGTTTCATAGGGGAAACCTTGACTGAAGGCCTAGTGACAGAACCTGAGAGCCATGTCACGTCATCATCAACTGCTGCAGAGATTCATACCCTTTTTGAGACACCTACTGGTGAAGGTGCTTCTCAACCTCTCTTTGGTCAGAGCTTGGAAGCTAAACCAAGCAATAAAGGCCAAATCTCTCTCCACCCTGAGTCACAAAGGTCTGTGAGTGACAAAGGGAAAAGAAAGATAACATCTGAGGAGATTGAGGAGGAGGAGAGAGAGAGGAAAAGGAAGCTAAGGAGAGAAAGTTCCTCTTCTGGGTCTGCAAGACTCATGGAAATTGCTATCAGGATTGTCCCCAGGATAAACACTCAAGATGATGAGTTAAGGACAGTCAGGATAAATTACTTGCAGACAAGGAACTATGACATTGATAATGTCATTTCTCTCCCCTTAGAGGAATTGAATGAACTGGTTGACATGGAAATGTCAAAGGAGAAGAAAGAGGCAGAAGATGCAGAGCTACTGGTATAAATAAAAGAAGAAAGAAAAGATTGTATAAGCTTGTGCCTACTCTCTCCCCGGTTCAAGAAAGTCCTGCACAGGAGGATGTGGTTCAACACGAACCTTAGGTAGACAGAGAAGAAGATAGGATCAAAATGATCAACTACCTGAGTGCCACAGGCCTCTATCAGGCAGATGCACTTCTTCCCTTATCCTATGACTATATTGAGTTTGAGTACCTCAAACAAATTGAACTTCAGATAGTCAAGGAAAGAAATATCACTAATAGGAAACTAAAGGAAGAAGCTGAAAAGTCAAGAGCCATCATTCAGAAGAGCATGAAGAAGTCTGCAGACAGGCAGAGGATGATGAGCTTCTTGAAGCTGTATGGATTCTCCGGAAGGAGACTTGGCCCTATGTCTCTGTCCACTATGGATGAGCATATCAGGGTAATCAAGTAGAAGATTAAAAGTGGAGAGCTAATAGACTTACACTCCCCTCCAAGTCAAGCTCTACCTGAAGTGGAGGTTAAGGTTGAACAACCTGAGACAACATAACCTGAACCTCCTAATGAGACTCAACAAGCTTCATCTTCTGATCCACATTAGGGTTAGACTCCCTCTCCTTCTAAACCTGTGAGAGAGGAAGACCCAACTAAGAAAGACAAAGAAGATCAATTAGGTGTTACAGGCCAGTCTTCTCAGTTAAAAGGAACAAAAAGAAAGAAAAGGATGGCTTTAAAGCCAAAGAGAAAGAAGAAGAAAGAAATATCCTTTTTAGAACCTCAGGATGAGTTAGAACATCCTAAGGATGTGTAGCCAGAGGATGCTCCATTATCTCCCAATCAAACTGCTCCTCTAGCATCCATAAGACCCATCCTGTCCTGGACATACACCACAAATCCAGAAAGGTGGCATGTCATTAAAGATCATGGCATTGAGAATGTCTACACATGGCAAGACATGTTCACTCTGCCTCTGCATGATCTCTTTGACATGAGAAGACACTTTGAGAGTCTGAGTGATCCTGATCACCTCATGAAGAAGGGGATGGTCATTATCCAGATGAGGACTATTAATATGTGAAGTCTTCAAGTGTTTTGGTAGCATCAGCCTAGGGGGAGTTTGTAGAGATTATATGAAAAGGCTGATGCAACCCAAACACCCAAAGTCTCTCCTGCTTGCATGCACATGGGTACTAAAGAAGAATGCTTCAGAAGTTTCACACAAGCAAGAGAAATATTCTAAGTGTAAAATATTCTGAAGCCAAGACCAATATCTTCTGAAGCCAAAGATGAAGTCTTTCAAAGCTTCAGAGACAAAGTCTTCTAAAGCCAACACTTGAAGATAGATTTCTTCCAAAGACTTTTAGTATACATGCTTTATCTGATATACTTTACATAAAGTTGGATACCTTTCCGCTTCAACTCTGTAAAGTCACCAACTTTCATAAGTTGGTGAAAAAGGTCCATACTTTTAGTAATTGTACATTGAGTTCTTGAGTCTATAACTTTCTACTTCATGTACTTTATCCTTTTTGTAGTAGATTAGGATGTGAGCTATGGCATGTCATAGTCACTAGTCAAAAGACAATCTATCTTTTGACTCTACAATTGATTTTGTTTGTGTCTAGTCAATTGTATCCAGCTAGCCTTTAAATTATAGCCGGCTGTAGGATGTAGTATATGTATCTCAAGTACTTGTAACTTTCTAGTATGCTTTGTAACATTTGTAATAGAACTTGAGAAGGTAATATACTGCAATCTTGAAAACCATCTCCTTGTTTATTCTGCTATCCTATTCTATCTCATATTTACTTGTATTCTTAGCATCATTTCTAGAGGTTAACTAGTTTCACTGTTTGATTAATTAAGTGTTCTTTAGCAACTCTCCTCTTTGTGTTGTTGTGTTGTATTTACATACCCTTCAACGGTCCTATAGGTTCACACGCAAATGAATAGGGTGCTTGAACTCGATAATCGAGTAGATTCTTCTAGCAATTAGAGGTTTAGAAAGTTGAAAGGGGTCGAATGGAAGCTTTCCCTACCATTAAATAGTTTCAATTTGTACGTTAATATGTCGGATGGGTTTCAAATTTGATTCGACTATTTTGGTTATGATTAAGTGAGTAATTGATTATTTAACTCGAATTAAACTACACATTTAGCTTTGAATGATTATACAAACATTTATGATAAATTAAACGACTTAATTTGATGTAATTGCTGGTGTTGAATCGATTAGGATAATCCGATGTTTCGGTTTCAATTAAGATTTTTAAACATGTTCTTTAAGCGAATAATTGAGGTATCAAGTTCGAATAACACCCCGAAAGATGTTAGAGCGGTTTAATTGCATCAAACTTGACCAATTTGGGCGTTTGGAGTGTCGCTAGAGTGTGGTCGGTGGTTGGCCACCGTAATCACAGGGTGGAAAGAGGGGAAGGGGTTTAGGTTTTGAATATTTACAACTTTTGTCCTTGCGGTTTCAACTTAATATTTTATGTATAAAACTTCTATTTTAAGTTTGAAAATTGTCTTAAAGACCCTCTAACTTAATTAAAATATAAGTTTTAATTGTGGGCAAAGCGAGTAACGAGTTATTGGATTGCACTCATAATGAATCGAATTTGGGTACCAAATCGTGATAAGTTTTATTTCGTATCTTCACCCTACCCCTCTAACCCCAGGAAGGTCACCCATCCCTAGATTGCTCTCACCTGAGTATGCTTAATTGTGGAGTTCTCCTCTCATCCACAGCCAATACGTCCAAAACGCGTTGTTAATGTTAAAGGCCAGACATTCCTTATGAACCAGGAATCTCTCCTGTCCACGGCCGATGTGGGATATGTGTAGGGTATCATAATAAGGAGTGCTTAAATCCAGTTGAGTATCCAAGAGTTCTTGCATAGACGACCAAAAATTCAAAGTGAAACGAGCGTCTCGGTCGGATATGATATGAAAAGGTTCGCCATGACGACTCACAATCTCATTAATATATATACGAGCCAACCTTGATGTTTTGTAAGTGTCGCGTATGGGTACGAAATATGCTGACTTGGTCAATCGGTCAACGATCACCCATATGCTATCATGACCACGAGAGGTGCGAGATAGTTTAGTTATGAAGTCCATGGATATGTGTTCCCATATCCACATGGGAATTTCGGGTTGTTTAAGAAATCCACTAGGGCATTGATGTTCGGCTTTAACCTTAGTACACGCAAGACACTTAGCTATGTAAGTTGCTATGTCTTTCTTCATTCCAGGTCACCAATATTGCCCACGCAGATCCATATACATCTTATTGGAAGTAGGATGAATAGAATAACGAGTTTGATGAGCTTCATTCATGATGAAGATACGAAGATTATAACGATTTGGTACTGATCGATGTCGAAGGGTCAATCAAAAATATAAGTAAAATTACTCAAACCGAGTTCCTAATTAGTTAGGGAAGTCGGGTGTCGAACCACGAAGAGTCTGTGGTAAGTGTTTCTCTAATAATACGATGTTTAAAGCAAATGCAATAAAAATAAATCTTGGTTTAGGAATTTGTTGAGAATTTAATGACTACGAAAACAAATATTGGAGAAAGATGACCTCTCCGGGATTCAAGTTAATTAACAACTCAGATTTATGCTAATTGTCCAATTGAAGTCATATAGACATGACTTGTGGTTAGTATGATTATGTATTATGACTTGGAAACTCATTAATGACTCTGTTGACAGCCGATTACTAGACCGATACTGTTGACGCGGTTAATTACGTGTTTCGCAAACTACCGGTTCCTTGAGAAATTAAAAACAATTAACTATGAACGAACAACAATGACCACCGATAGCTGGACCGATGCGGTTGATGATGCTTTAGATAA
>BJCM01219110.1:0-20078 GCA_018326385.1 Flaveria bidentis | reverse complement strand
TTCCAATGTGATTGGTAACTTGTAATCGACTCAAATCAATGCCTAATCGCTGGTTTTTGGTCGAAATCGCAGGGTAGAGGGAGAGCAAGGAGGTCGCGGCCGATGTGTGTGGAATTAGGGTTTGTTTTTGTTTTATTTAATTAATATTATATATTTACACTTTAAACCCTTGTGTTTTGTATTTTGTGAAAAGTTAGACTTAAAACTCTTTGTGTTAAGTATTTAACTTGAAAATATAAGGATATAAAATAATAATTTTCATTATATATTTTACCTCTACAAAAACACAAGATATACGAATAAATAAACACGTTTCCACGTTATGCGATAAACTTTCTTAATTATTATATAAAACATATAACACATAAACATAACATCATAATCACATTAACAACTTGATTATCACCCATTTAACATGATTAATTATTATACGTCACCAACGTTAAACGACAACTAGTGTGTGCTCACGACACGTGTATGCAAAACTTAGCGGAACTAACGGAGTTGGATAACGGAAAATTACCGGATATCACATGAGAGTTTGTTGAGAATTGCTTACTGCTTTCTTACTCTTGTAATTGTCTTAGCTATGTCAATGAACTGTGAATTTGTTGATATTGCTTGAATTGATTACAATTGTTTGTGTTTCTCTTGAATTGTTCACATAAATCATTACACATTGTCTCAATTGATCCTATCAATTGGTATCAGAGCCTATCAATTGGTACTGATTCAATCAATTGGTATCAGAGCCTATCAATTGGTTCTAATCCGATCAATTGATATCAAAGTCAATCAGCCTTTTGATGCTAGATTCTTGTTTTCATCAAGAGTCATTTGCAAGTTTACGAAATCATACTAGTGCTACACGATACACACAGTGGTTTTGACTTTCAAGAGTTGCAGCCACGATGATTGTCAGTATACTAGTCCTCTTAAATCCATACCCAAAAAATTGACATCCCGCTGATGTTGACTTCTAGTTCATTTTGCAACCACCGTAATTCGAGTCACTATACCCTGTAAGCTCGAAATCATCATCATGAGGATACCACAACCTGAGTGTTGGAGTACCCTTCACATAGTGAAATATCCTTTTAACACTGATTAGATGGTTGACTTTCAGTTTCGCGAAATAACTTGAGCAGAGACACGTTGCGTACATGATGTCAGGTCGTGAGGCAGTGAGATACATGAGAGATCCAATCATTCCTCGGTACATGGTAACATCCACCAGATCACCATTCTCGTCGGGTGCTACATCATGGTTTGTAGCAAGTGGAGTCCCAACTGCGGAAGTATTCTCCATATCGAACCGACTGAAAATATCGCCTACATACTTGGTCTGATGTAGAAATATCCCCTATGGTGTCTGAACAACCTGTAACCCGAGAAAGAATTTCATCTCTCCCATGCCACTCATCTCAAATTCAGCCTTCATTATTGCTTCAAATTCTTTACATAGGTCTTCGTTCTTGGAACCGATGATTATGTCATCAACATAAATTTGAACAAGCAGTAAATCACCATCCTTTTCTTTGATAAATAGTGTATAGTCAATCACTCCTCTGTGAAATCCGTGTTTCACAAGATGAGTTGAGAGTTTTTCATACCATGCTCTCGGGGCTTGGTGGAGTCCGTAAAGAGCCTTATCCTGTTTGTAAACTCTATCCCGATGATATGGATCCTCAAATCCTTCGGGTTGACTGACATACACTGTTTCCGGATTTCAACATGAAGAAATGCACTCTTTACATCCAGTTGATAAACTTTAATCTTCATGTAAGAGGCATAGGCTAGGAAGATATGGATTGCTTCCAATCTCGCCACAGGTGCAAATACTTCATTGTAATCAATTCCCTCGACTTGTTGAAATCCTTAAACTACTAGTTGAGCCTTGTTTCTTATTATGACCCCTTGGTCATCTTTCTTACATTTCAATACCCATTTTGTACCAATGACCTTAGCACCTTTAGATCTGTCCACCAGTGTTCGTACACCTAACTTCTTGAATTGAAGAAGTTCTCCTTGCATGGCACTCACCCATGCCTCGTCGTTTAGGGCTTCACTGACGTATTTTGGCTCAAACTGAGATACAAAACAACAATAAGCACCCATGTGGAAATAACCCTTTTCCATTACCGAGGCATAATCAGTTGAATATAGCTGATTTCTTGTCTGAACTCCTGATCTGACATCCCTAATGACATTGTCCAGAGGATGATAGACATTTAAGCGTGATCCAGGAGTAGTGGGAACGACTACCTCATTATCGAGATTGTGAACTCTTGGTTCCAGATCTGAGGTAGTAGGAGTGTAAGATTCTGAAGAATCAGGGCATCAACATCAGATGCTTGTGGACTTGTAGTAGTAGGAACCTGTTCCTCCTGATCGACCTGATCATTCTCCATGGCTTCATCGTCAGAGGAGGAGTTACTTACCTCAAGTGCTCCCCCTGAATGACTAGATGACTCACCTTGTGAACCAAATGTTGTTGCGTCTTGTGAAGGTGTGTTTAAGACATCATACATCATTTTGGTTGCTAACTCATCTTCAGGAGTGGAGAGAGGGATGTTGAAGGACTTAAAGAATCCATCATAATCAAAAAAGAATGTGGGTTCTTTGCCAGCAGACAGGATGGTGTATCTCTGAACGTTGACGTTGCGCCACACTTCTACTTGACCCGTTGAGTTGTTGTAAACTCTCTTATTTGGTATGTTGTATCCTAGAAAAAATCATTTTCCAACCTTCTCGCTAAACTTGCCTTCCTAAATTTTCTTCAAGAGGGTGCATGGTGCGCCAAACGGTTTGAGGTACTCTATATTAGGTTTACGTCGTTGGAGTAACTTGTAACACGTTTTACCATGACGTTTTACCATCAGGACTTGATTTAGAGTGTAACATGCATTGGTAACTGCCTCATTCCAAAATTGGATGGGTAGTTTTGAGTCTGCTAGCATTGTCTGTGTTGTCTCTAACAGGCTGAGATTCTTTCTCTCAGCAACTCCATTCATTTGAGGAGTGTAGGCAGAAGTGAACTGGTGCACAATTCCCTTTTCTTTGTAGAATGCATCCATCCATTGATTCTTGAACTCGATACCGTTGTCTGAGCGAACTTGTCTTACCTTCAGCTTGTAGAGTGACTCCAGTGTAGTTACTAGCTCTTTGAATGACTCAAATGTTTCTGATTTGGATTTTTGAAACATTACCCAAGAGAATCTTGAGTAGTCATCCGTAACTACATAGTAGTACAAGTTGCCAGCGATGCTCCTTGTACTGACTGGGCCAAACAGATCCATGTGAAGAAGCTCAAGAGGCCGTTCAATGGAATAAACTTTCTTTTCCTTATGAGACTTCTTAGTCTGTTTGCCTTTCTTGCAGGCGACACAAAAATCCGGTAATTGGAAGTTTTTGACGTTGACTCC
This sequence comes from Flaveria bidentis, assembly GCA_018326385.1. Lineage (NCBI taxonomy): Eukaryota > Viridiplantae > Streptophyta > Magnoliopsida > Asterales > Asteraceae > Flaveria > Flaveria bidentis. The sequence continues at coordinate 16,653 of BJCM01219110.1, read as the reverse complement.
TCGCATTAGATCATTCTAGATCAAGTGATTCATCTTCCGGGGATTGATGTGTCCCATTCTCCTATGCCAGGAGATCGAATCATTCTCGGTAGCCTTTGACAAGAAGCACTGAACTTGATGATCCGTTGTGGAGGCCTTTGATAGATCCAAGACATAAAGATCGTTATATATTGAAGCTGACATTAAGACTTGGTCCTCCGGGATCACATAGTCCTTTTTCAGAACATAGCACTTTTTGTTGTCTAATACTACCTTAAAACCTTTGTCTCCTATTTATGAGACAAAAAGTAGGTTGTTTTGAAGTTGTTGAACATAGTTTACCTTATCAAACTTCACTTTCTGGTTCCCCACTTCCCCTTGAGCAGTGATGTAACCTCCTTTGTTTCTAGCAAATGAAACGTGACCTCCTTTAATTTGTTTGATGTTTGACAGAAGAGTCAGGTTCCCAGTCATGTGCCTGGATGCTCTGCTATCTACAATCCAAGTGTTTGTGTCAACACTATAGCAAACACCCTGCACATTCAATAAAAATCATTAGTTGAGGTTAGGGACCCAAGCCTTAACTGGCTTGGGTAACCCAAAAGAATCACATATCATAAATTCCACCCACTATCCATTTGAGGGTGAGGGAAGATCATTCTACTTTTTATGGTAAGGCCTGTTTATGGTAAACAGACGATTGGCTAATGGGTTGAACTTTAGGTTCACTGACTCCTTTTGGTAGAGTCACGGAGCTCCTTTTTGAAGCGCTTATTTTAGTGTCATAAAGTTCAATTCTTTTCCTTGGTGTCTGATAGTAAGGACAATTAGACGCGATATGTCCATACTTTCCACAGTTGTAGCATGATCTACTTTTGACATGTTGGTGTAACTGTTTCTATGGAGAAGTGTGTGACACACATGTGACTTTATTCTGTTTGGGTTTTGACACTTGTTGTTTAGATGTTATAGCTTGTTTAACAAAATTTATTGTTTGAACCTTTTCAACATCTTTACCTTTTTGTTTGTTTGGACTTAGACATGATGCACGTGGTTGGTTAACTTGTTTGGGCTTTTCAGGTTCAGAATTAGACGTGTTTGAACCAGACTTTACCTTAACCTTCTCAAATTGTTTACCCAAATTAACAATAGACATTTTCCCTTTTGAATTTAAAGTGGTCTCCTTTTGTTTAGTGACACATTTATTAGATTTACTTGTGGAATCTGGATCACTTATAAGAGGAGTGAACACCACATGATCCTTGATTGGGTTGTAATTTAATGGTTTGCATTTTGCATTCAACAAGGTCTCATGTGATGGTGGAACCACTTTGTAACCCAAACCCTCCCTGTTGTTGCATTCTCTCACTAAGTGTTGGACTATGTGAGAAGAACTAGTCCAACTATGCAGTTTTTGTTTTAATAAATTTACTTCAACTTTCAAAACTGCTTCTTATTTCTTAGCTTCTTCTAGGGAGTTTAAATAGAACTTAATGACATTAGCTTTGTTAAAAGCCACAACTTTAGTTTCCCTATGTTGTTTATTTAACAGTTCTATTTTCTCTTTGTAACTAGGCTCATTTAGTTTTAAAATACAATTTGCTTCAATGCCTAGTTGCAAGTCCTTTACTAAGCTATCGTTGTGATCTAATAACCTAGAAAATTTCAAATCTATGCTTTCCCTAAATTTATTACAATCAAAACAAGCATGATTATTGAAAAGTTGGTCTGTGGAACTTACCTAAGAAGGTTCTGTTGAATCAGCCATCATAGCAGAGTTTGACTTTTCTGGTGCAGGTGATTCTGAACATGTTGAACTTTGACCTTCTTCATTTAGGTGATTGACCACAATTGTAGTTTCTTCATTATTTGACATCACGAGTTCCACTGCTATATCACCTTCGCTTGCCGAGTCGCCATCCAAACCCTCAACGCATGCAATGTTCGATTCTCCCAGAGACACAAACCGAAAGGTCCAATCTTGTTGTTAGTCATCTTGAGCCATCAAGGCTTTAGGATCTTTGCTTGATGATGCAAGACTACTTGTGGGTTTATCTTGACGATTGAAGGATTAGAACGGATTACCATTACCTGTCTTCTTGGGCTTCACACACTCACACTTGAAATGCCCCTTCTCTCCACAGTTGAAATAGGTAACTTTGGTTTTCTCAAAACCAAAGGTTGTATCCTTTATGGCAATCAAGTTCTGTCCTGCCTTCTTAACCAACTCCTTCGCCCTCCAGAGAGCACTTGCCAATGCCCACATGATATCCATTCTTTCCAGCTTAGTCTCATGTACTTGCTTGTAGTCTTTATCTGCCAGATGATAGTTTCCAATTTTCCCTGCAACTAGACCATCATAGGAATGAACGACAGTTGCTAGGAGATCCATATGCTCCTTTGCTACCTCTACAGTCACATTACCGAGATTCTCGGTCGTCAATCTGGTAGCATTGGCTTGAGGTGCTATCTATTGGGTGCATGAAGACCCTGACGTCTCAAATCCTGAAGTAGTGTCTTGAGACAGAGCTGCTAAACTCGACACGAATGCCATTTGAAGAGGTGCTCCAGATGTTTTTGCTTGAGGAGTTGAGTTGTAAAGTGATGGGTTCTGATCATATGACGCCTTTTGAGACCTGTACTTAATCCTTAACTCTTCCTCTCTCAGCTTCCAAATGAAATCATTGACATCCAACTTTGCCAGCATATCATTTTGTCTGTGGTTAGACACAAATGAGACCCACTTTTATGGCAATCCATCTGCAAAATTCGACACCTTGTCTTCCATGGACGTAGTAACTCCATGAGTGTGCAGCTCACTCATCAAGTGGTAGAAACGGTCGATAACATCATCCAAACTCTCCTTCCCCAATAATGAGAAGTTATCAAACTCCTTTTTCAAAGCCTTAGCCTTTAGAGATTTTAATGATGCATTCCCTTCATATCGTTTTTCCAGAGCATCCCATAGCTTCTTTGCTTGCTTGTTCTCAGAAAATTGATGGAATATATCCTTAGGAATTGACTGAGTTAGTAGAGCATACACCTTCTTCTCTGCATTGTATTTTACCTTTTGGCTATTAATCACGCCACCTAAGGTAAGTTTAACTCAATCAGCCCCAATTGGCATGTTGTACCCTATCTGTATTGATTCCCACATATTAGTATCTACTCCATTTAAGTATATCTTGAACCTTTGCTTCCATTATGGGTAATCATCTAACGTTATGAGCTTAGGGGGCTTATTGTGATTTCCCACTTCATTTTCCAGAAGCAATAGATTCTGGATCCATGAATTCTACCTGCTGTGAACGCTGAATATTGATCTTCCATCTCTATTTACTTCGACTTTAGTACAAAACTGTTTTATTGGTGCGAATGAAAGACTGCGATTGGGCTATTCGTGCGATTGAACAATGCGGATGGCTCAATCGTGCGATTGAACAAATGCGGATGGCTCAATCGTGCGATTGGACAGGTACGGATGAACAATGCGAATAGGGTGTTCAGTCGTACAAATGGATGAACGACTGAGTGCAATCGTGCGTATGGGAGGTGCGTATGAGTTCAGTCGTGCGATTGAATCAATCATGCGACTGAAGCTTTTGGTTTTTGAAAATTCGAGGGTTTTAGGTACTTTGACGCAAAAACACGAATTTTTCACGAACCCTAATTGCCATATGCTGGAAAACGTTAACTTTTTGACCTGGAGAGGTTGAAAAACACTGTTTGACACAAAAAGATTGAGTTTTTGAGTGAAAACGTGATTTTTATATCAAAATCGATAGAATCACACGCAAATCAAGAGCCAAAGCTCTAATACCACTTGTTAGGACCGTTTAGGTATGGAGTACTAACTGATTTATGTTTATACGAAACCAAGTAGTGCGGAATCCTATTTGATCGGTAATCCAATCAGTGAGAATGGAAGTATAATCGATCTAATAATGAATCAAAATGTTAAGAACGATTGGAAGATGATTAACTGCGATCTATGAACTTGGAACAAGTGTTCTTGAGTCTCTAGATGACTAGGGTACGATTATGTGCGTAGCTATTCGAATTGTTTTGTTTTTCCACGAATTAAGTGGTATTTATAGGTTAGGGTTTTCCATTCGTACGACTGAACCATTAGCATGGTTCAGTAGTGCGACTGAAGCATGCGGTTGATCCATCCGCACGACTGAAGGTCCAGTCGTGCGACTGAGTCAATCTCATGTCACAATCGTGCGACTGATCCAGTCTCCTGGTTTAGTCGTGCGACTAATCCATTAGCATGAAGAATTCATGCGTATGGTCCATTAGCATGGTCTATTCGCATTAGAACTTCACACGATTAAGTTTAAACATGTTTCTCAACCTTTATTGACCAAGAACTATGTAAACAACCACAAACCTATATAATTAGTTCAATACACAATAAACAATGAAATATTAAACATTATAAACATCAACCACACATTGTATGTCATTCATACCCATTCAATTACATATATGTAAGACATGAAAGACATTTTACATTGAGCTCCTAAACTAGGTACATATGTATCAACAACTTTGAACTTTACCCCACTATCATGCATAAAGCCGGGCACTGGGCCGAAGTCTATAGTAGACCCCCATACATTGCACCCGGTGGCCTTACCAGAGTACCTGAGTAAATTCGAGTGTATCAATGTCATCTGCTATACCCCACCGTCATGCAAAAAGTGAGTACTTGGTCGAAGTCTATAAACGAACTCCCATACATTATGCCCGATGGCCTGACCAAAGTACCAGGGTAAGCGACAATGGTTCCACACAAATGGTCAATTACAAAGATAGACCCAAGTGTGCATCCTTCTAGGGTAGGTAACCCACACACCATAGAGCTAACACCCTTCATTGGGTTTGAACCTCCTTACATTTCTTGCAAGACTTTCTTTACTTTCCTTTCATTAATGCATGCATTCATTCATTACGTTCCTCTTTTCATTATCTTCCGCTTTACGTTACATAGTACTTTTCCATTTACATTCAAAACTGTACCACGTAAAGATGGGAAAATAAACATACATAATAAGCAACATAAACATAATCATACAAGGCATCATCATACACATCACATCATCATGCATGCCATATATCATATCATCATCCATCACATCATCTATGATCTCAAAAGTCAACTTACATTACCCCAGGAACCTCCCAAGTAAAAGCCTACATTTTACATTTTCCCCAAAAATCAGAAAATAGTTATAAGTCTTAGGCGCAAGGGTACTATGCAGGCACATGCTTTTTGGGCGCTTGTTGAACACTTAGGTGTATGGGGAACTTCTGGGCGCATAGGCACTATTTGGGCGGATGGCCCATCACTTAAGCGTCTGGTCACATTTCTAGACGCATGGGCACTATGCAGGTACATGGGCTTTCTAGGTGTCTAAACACTTGGTCAAATTCAGCCTAATCCTAGGTGCATGGTTACTATTTGGGCGCATGAACTTTGGGCACATGGGACACTTAGGTAGTTTAAACCTTTAGGTGCACGGGCTACTATTTGGGCGCATGGGCAACCAACCTATATTATAATCATTCCAATTCAGTCCCAAACATTAATCTAACATGTTTTAAGCTTAAAACTAGCATTCTAAGCCATAAAAACACATTCATAACATCATAAATAGCCCAATTCAAAACCCACTAACATTCATACACACACATACATACGGGTACACACTCACATTTTATAAAAACGTTTAAACATACATTTCCAGCCCCAAAATCATGTAAATAAGTAAAACGGGAGTTCTAGAACTCACCTTGACAACTTTGGGAAGAACTTCTTCAAAACCCGAATGTAATTGAGTTCTACCACCTAAAACCCACCAAAAACACACAACCGAACACACACAATCAAAAAACCGAGACATAGGCCGGTTAAGAACAACACAAAACCAAGATTTCTTACCTGTTTTCAAACTTCTTCTTGTTCTTCTTCAAATATCCGAGAACTTCACAACTTTCTCTCTTTAAAAACCCGAATGAAATGATATGTGTGGACAACATGTGCTGCCATGCCCACTTTTAGACCATCTTTTGAAACATTTTGTCTTTTTTGACACTTTTAACCCCTTAACTTAGGTAAATTATGTTTCTTCCTTTTTCTTCACTTTATTCTTTCTTTCATGCTCATTAAAATTATCTGGTTTGGTGTTACAAGTCCACCCACTTTATATAGGTTTCTTTCCCAAAACCTGTTATTCCTCAAACAAATGTGCGTAATGTTCCCTTATCTCTTTTCCAGTCTCCCACATAAACTCAGATCCCTTCCTCTACTTCCACTGTACATGCACAAGGGGAACTACTTTATTCCTTAATTGTTTCTCCTTCCGATAAATGACTGCCACCGGTTGCTCCACATAATTGCGTAGTTCATCCACCTCGATATCTTCCATTGGTACGATGATATTCTAGTCAACTAAACACTTCCGCAGATGAGATACATGGAATGTCAGGTGAATTCCACTTAACTGATCCGGTAACTCCAATCTATTGGCCACCTCTCCTACTCGCGTAATTATTTGGAAAGACCCTATGTACCTTAGGCTCAACTTGCCCCACTTTTTGAACCGAATGATACCGGTCCACGATAAGACTTTCAACATAACTCTATCACCCACCTGGAACTCTATTGGTCTTCACCTTTTATCGGCATACGACATCAGCCTATCCTTGGCTGCTTTCAGGAAGGTGTGGTCCTTTTAAGCTTTTAAGGTGTAGCCTCGATCATCTCTATACTTCCATTCTCTTTCTGACCAATATCACCCCAACAAACGAGTGTTCCACATCTCCTACCGTATAGCATCTCATAAGGGGCATACCAATACTAACATGATAACTATTTTTATATGAGAACTTAACTAACGGTAAGTGGTCATCCCAACTTCTTCCAAAATCAATTGAAGCATGCCCAAAGCATATCTTCTAGTGTCTAAATCGTCTTTTCCGACTGACCATCCATCTGAGGATGATAAGCCGTGCTAATACGTATCCTCGTCCCCATCGCATCATGGAATTTCTTCCAAAATTTAGATGTAAACTGGGTGTCCCGATCGGACAGAATAGACACCAACACACCATGAAAAGTTACAATTTCCTTGATGAACAAATCCGCTAACCTCTCGAATGATTATATCAACTATCACCCATATATCATCATACACTCCTATGGTACGCGGTAGCTTGGTAATAAAGTCCATGGTGTTATGCTCCCACTTCCACTCCGATATATCTAACGGTTGGATCTTCCTATACGGCTTCTAATGCTCAGCCTTCACTCGTGAGCAAGTAAGGCACTTACTCACATATTCTGCCACATCGCGTTTTAGACCCAACCACCAATAATCCTTCTTAATATCTTGATACATTTTCATGGTAGCGGGATGAATAGAGTATCAAGTCTTATCAGCTCATCCATGATCTTCACATGTAGATCCCCATAACTAGGAATCCAAATTTGTCCGAGTCGGTTTCTAACACCGAGTGTGTTTTCACCTAACTCCGCGATAGGACCTCTCATTCTTTTAGAGTTAAGATGATCTTCTTTCAATGCCTCATCATGAAACTCCTTGACTCGCTTCATCACAACGAAGGTCATAATCAACTAATAAGCTTTCACCCGAATCAGCTTGGGTCTCTCCTTTTGGCTAAGGGCATCTGCCACCATGTTGGCCTTGCCCTGATGGTAGTAGATCTCGCAATCATAATCCTTTATAATATCCAATCATCTCCTCTGTCTCATGTTCAAGTGTTTTTGCTCAAAGAAGTACTTCAAGCTCTTGTGGTCAGTGAATATGGTGCACTTTGTTCCGTATAGGTAGTGCCTCCAAATCTTTAATGCAAAGACCATTGCTGGTAGCTCCAAGTGATGAGTAGGATAATTAACCTCTTGACCTTTCAACTATCAGGATGCGTATGCTATAACCTTTCCTCGCTGCATCAAGACACATCCCAACCCCAAGTAACAAGCATCTGAATAAACCACCAATTCTTTGCTTCCATCGGGTAACGACAAGACAAGAGCTTGAGTCAACGTCGCCTTTAACTCCTCAAATTCCTTTTCTTGATTTTGACCGCACACAAACTTCATATCTTTACGGGTCAATTTACTCAACGGAGAAGCTTTCTTTGAGAAGTCATGAATGAATATCCTATAATAGCCCGCCAAACCCAAGAAACTACAAATTGTGGATGGCGTAATTGGAGACTTCCACTGCATCACGACCACCACCTTCGCTGGGTCCACCATAATTCCTTCGGGATTCACTACAATATTCAAGGTCTAAACTTTGCATAGCCAGAACTTGCACTTGGACAATTTAGCATACAACTTATCCTTTCTCAATGTCTCCAACACTTCTCGAATGTGACCGGCATGCTCCTCCTCGCTCTTCGAATAAATCAGGATATCATCAATAAACACAATCACAGATTTATCCAAGATCAGCCTACACACTCGAATCATCAAGTCCATAAAAGAAACAGACACATTGGTTAACCTAAAGGACATAACAAGGAACTCATAGTGTCCATAACGCGTGCGAAAAGCTATTTTAGGAATATCTTGCTCCTTCACCTTTTGTTGATGGTAACTCGATTGAAGGTCTATCCTTGAGAACCAACTGGCACCTTGGAGCTGATCAAACATATCACCAATTATCGATAGTGGATACCGATTCTAATCTGTCAACTTATTTAACTCACAGTAGTCAATACACATTCTCATACTACCATCTTTCACCTTCACAAATAAGACCAGAGCACCCCATGGATAGATACTAGGTCTAATGAACCCCTTATCAAGCAACTCCTGCAGTTGCTCCATCAATTCCTTCATCTTGGTTGGAGCCAATTGATACGGTGCCTTAGCAACAAGTTGGGCACCCGGTATGAAGTTAATCTGGAACTCAATCTCGTGGTCCGGTGGCACACCTGTCAAGTCTTCTAGAAACATCTCCGGAAAGTCACACATAACCGGTACGTCGGACAATTGTGGTGTTGGCCTATCCACATCCTTCATGTAGGGCATGTATGCACTACATCCACGCCTTATGCACGTTCCCACCACCATCATCAAAATCACTTTTGGAATCGTAGTGACCCGATCACCATAGACCGTCACCAAACTCCCGTCAGGCGTTGTTAATCGAATCATCTTCTTGCAACACACAATGTTCGCATCGTAATCCACCAACCAATCCATTTCTAGGACTACATCGAAACTTCCTAAGGTCATCCGGAATGGTCTAACAAGAAACTTATGACCTTCTAGTTCTACGTTACACCCTTCTATTATCTCAGAAATCCTGGTAGACTTACCTATGACAGTTTCTACATCGAAGGGCTTATCTATACTCCTACTACTAATAGGCAATTTAGCATAGAAAGCAACAAAAATAAAACTTTTACTAGAACCAGAATCAAATATCACAGAAGCTAGGGTTTGGTCTAGAAACATGCCTGACACAACATCGAGGTCCGTCCTAGCCTCCTTCTGCATCATCGTGAACGCTCTGGCGCTCGCCCTCTATCCCACGGTCCTGGCTGCCTTCTTCCCTACTCCGGAACTTTTAGCCCTCGGCTTTTTGCAGACTTTGCCATGTGACCCTTTCCACCACAGTTAAACATCTTGTCACACGACAATCCTTTGCTATATGCCCCGTCCTCCTACACTTGAAGCATAAATTCAATCCCATCCTACATTCTCTGATATGCTCCTTTCCACACTTGGCACAACTCCTAGACCCTACACCGAATGTGACCATACGTCGGTCGTCCAGTCGTGCACCTTTGTTGTGTGGAGCAGCCCCGCCACATCCAAGTCTCTTTCCGTTCCAATTTCATTCTCCACCACCTTTCTTGCTCACCTAAGCCACCACCACCTCATGCTCATCATATAACCATCCCGCCAAATCAATCACCGACCAAAACGTACTCGACCGGGCGACAATTAGGTGCCTGCGGATTATCCATCGGCAATCCGTGGATGTACCTCTTAATCTTTCATGATAGAGGCGTCACCTGATCTGGCACGAGCCGTTCCATGTCATTAAACTTGGTGGTGTATTGCTGATGGGTCATTGTTCCCGCCTCCAGCAGCAGGAACTCCTTTTCAAACTTGTACATCTCTCAGTGAGGACAAAACTCCTCAATCACTAACTTCTTCAGCTCTGCCCACCTCATTCTCCCGATAGCCCTGCTACCCTCAGGCTAGACAATATTGTCCCACCAACACAAATCCGAGTCCATGAATGAGTGGGTGGCAAACTTCACCTTCTGATCTTTCCGATACTTGCTAATGTTAAGAACGAATTCCATCTCTCTCACCCACCGGTGAGCCGTAGCATCAGTGCCATTACCATCAAAAGTAGGGGGCTTGCATCTTTGAAATGCCCCGTAGTTACAACCTCATGCTACCTCAGGCACAAGCTCTTCCTCTTCATCAATAAAGACAACCGTCTTAGTCTCGGGTTGTCCCCCTTCACTCGTAGGCCTACTCATTTCCTTCCTTTCTCCTTCCCTCATAGCCTTGATCACTTCAGTCACCACAGATGGTAAGATCGTATGCATGATGTGGTGCACCTCCTCCACAACAACCTCTTTCACTAAGGCTCTTAAGTTAGCACTCTCATCCCCATCCTCCAAATGAGGGGTCTCGGGTTCATTATGAACCACCTCTTCAGCTCAAGGTCTTCCTCTTATGGCCCGTGGTCTAGCACCACATCCACCACGACCTCCACCATGTGAAGTCTTTGACGATCTACCACCGGCCATCCTCTAAACACACTATAAGATTCAAACACTAACACGATCATTCAATGGAATAGCTTAGTTTATGTCAAGTATAGTAAATCCCTAATAATAGTGACTAGTTATGATTAGCCACTTACTTTACTCTTCATACCCTAAGCATTTCCTATCCCGACTACATTGGTATCTAATTCTACTAAAAGCACATAAACAACATAACATGTGCACGTAAGACCAGATAACATTAAAGCAAATACTTGATGGCACAAAGTTACTCGGACTGGCATCCCTTCCCTTTCATCCCATTTTCAGTTTAATTTTAGGTTTCTTTTGAATATTTACCCGTTTCAATTAAACTTTGGCTCTGATACCAACTTGTAAGGCCCCGTTCCTGGGATTAATCATCGCACAAAAAACATAAATATAATTTTTAACATTATTAAAACATTGCAACGAAATTAAATTAAACCAATTCATATACTAATAACCACTTTTGCAAAATAATACAACATTGTTAACAATTACAAAACATCATTCGTTCGCATTACAATGCAAAAACATTATCGTTATACAAAATGGATGTCATCCAAAATGAACCAAGTAGCCGCCCGTGCCATCCTCAGCAACCATCACCTGCTAACTAGAAACACATAAAAGTCAGTGTTGTTGAGTGAGTTCTAGTTTTAAAATAAAATATACTTTACATTCGGTTTAAACCATCCTTTACATTCTTACGCGATTAAGAATCATAAGTACACATAGATAATAGGATTATTATCTTACATTACCAGTTGTTAACATTCATTCATTCATCATCATACACCATTGTTATCATTCGTTATCTTCCTTACCGTTCATTACTTAAATTCATCATTACTTCTTTACATTCCGTAGCAATACTATGAAGTATACCCCACCGTCATGCATAAAGCAGGTACCGAGTCGAAGTCTATAATAGACCCCCATACATTGCGCCCGGTGTCCTGACCATAGTAACTGGGTAAATTCAGGTGTACGAATGTCATGTGCTATATCCCATTGTCATGCATAAGACGGGCACTGGGTTGAAGTTTATAAATAAACTCCCATACATTATGCCCGGTGGCCTGACCATAGTACCGGGGTAAGTGACAATGGTTCCATACATATGGTCAATCACAAAGATAGACCCTAGTGTGCATCCTTCTAGGTAGCTAACCCGCACACCGTTGAGCTAACACCCTTTAATGGGTGTGAACCTCCTTACATTGCTTGCAAGACTTTCTTTACTTTCCTTTCATTAATGCATGCATTCATTCATTACATTCCTTTTTTCATTGTCTTTTGATTTACGTTACATAGTACTTTTCCATTTACATTCAAAACTATACCACATAATGCTAGGGGAAATAAACATACATAATAAGGAACATAAACATAATCATACAAGGCATCATCATACACATCACATCATCATCCATGCCACATATCATATCATCATCCATCACATCATCTTCGATCTCAAAATTCAACATACATGGGAACCTCCCAAGTCAAAGCCTACATTATACATTTCCCTAAAAATTAGAAAATAATTCTAAGTCTTAGGCGCAGGTGCACTATGCAAGCACATGGTCTTCTGGGCGCTTGTGGAACACTTAGGCACATGGGAAACTTCTGGGCGCATGGGCATTATTTGGGCGCATGGCCCATCTCTTAGGCGCCTAGTCACATTTCTAGACGCATGGGCACTATGCAGGCGCATGGGCATTCTGGGCGTCTGGACACTTAGTCAAATTCAGCCTAATCCTAGGTGCATGGTTACTATTTGGGCGGATGAACTTTGGGCGTATTGGACACTTCGGCAGTTTAAATCGTTAGGTGCATGGCCAACCAACCTATACTATAATCATTCCAATTCAGTCCCAAACATCAATCTAAGATGCTTTAAGCTTAAAACTACCATTCTAAGCCATAGAAACACATTCATAACATCATAAATTGCCCAATTGAAAACCCACCCACATTCATACACCCACATACATAAGGGTACACACCCACATTTTATAAAAATGTTTAAACTTGCATTTCCGGCCCCAAAATCTTGTAAAATTAGTAAAAATGGAGTTCTAGAACTCACCTTGACAACTTTCGGATGAACTTCTTGAAAACCCGAATGTAATTGAGTTCTACCATCTAAAATTGTAACACCCGGTTAATTATAAAAGACAAAGAAGGAAGAATAAAGTGAAGAAAAAGAAAGAAAATATATTTTGCCCAAGTTAAGGTGTAAAGAGTGCAAAAAGGACAAAAGGTTTGAAAAAGTGGGTGTAAAAGGTGATGGCCACCCATCATTCTCTCTACACCCATAAAAATTTAGACTTTAGAGAGACAGAAAGCGAAAAGAGCAGAAAACTCTCGGGCTTTGAAGAAGAACAAGTGGAAAAGTCGAATTCAAGGTAAGAATTCGTGTATTTAAGATGTTCTTGACTGGTTTCATCCTCGGTTGTGTGCTTATGTATGTTGTGTGTGTTCGGTTATGTCTTTTTACTGGGTTTCTAGGTGAGAACTTGTAGCAATCAGGCTTTGAAGGAAGTCTTACCCAAAGAGGCTGCTAAGGTGAGTTCTAGAACCCCTCTTTTACATGTTTTAACTAATTATGGGGCTAGAAATGCATGTATGAACGTTTTATTAAAGTTGGGTTTTATACCCGTATGTATGTATGTGTGTATGTTGTGGGTGTGGTTTGATTTTGGACTATGTTCATGTTTGATAATGTTATGGTCGTGTTTTTATGTCTTAGAATGTAAGATGTAAGCTTAGAACATGATAGATGTTGTTTGGGGACCGAATTCTGTTGTGAAGTGTGCCCTAGGTTGCTCATGTGTAACGCCACGAATAATGTCTAAGTGAGCCAAATAATAATAATGGGCTTAGACAAGATCATTTAATGAAAATAAGATGGATATGGGTTAGCTCTTCGGGTTATGTGTTTGGCGAGTTTAAGGTCCCGGGAATGCCTAATATATATAAACGGATCAACTTGAGCAGCTCTCATTTGCAACTCAACACTCTAGTTATAAGGAGAGAGTAGAGAGAAAAAGTAGAGAGAATTGAAGATTCAAGGCTCGGTTGATCTCGGGATTGAAGATCGGTGTTCGTGGGCATCCAAACAACAAGAAAACGCCAAGAATCCAGGTAAGAAACATCATTTAATCGTTTCTTTTGATGTAAACCCCAATTCTAGGGTTTGGGTTTTTAAAAGTGACAAAGATTCGCCCAAAACTCATGTGTTTTAGTAAGAAAACATGTAAGAAGCTTAGATATAGCTTATTGAGGGATAAACCAATGTTTTGGGTGTAAAAGATTGAAGTTTTGGGTTAAAAATAGGGTGGTTCGTAATTTTCAACCTGTTCTGTGAAACTGGGTGTTCATCCGGCAAAATTAGGTATTCGTCCAGCGAAACAGTCGATCTTCCTGCGAAACTATAGTTTCGCAGCTAGTTTCACAGACATGGTTTTTTTCAACGAAAGTTGGCTGAAACTGGCAGTGAAACTAGTAGTGAAGATGCCAGCGAAACTAGTAGCGAAACAGCTGGCGAAACTAGCAACGAAACTTCTGGCGAAACTAGCAGGGAAACTGCTGGCGAAACTAGCAGCGAAATTGCTGATCTGGTAGCGAAATTAGGCAGAAATTAACTCATTTGAGTGTTAACTTATCAGCAGGCTTTAACGGGAAGATCGATTTTTCTATGACGAAATGTGCTATATAAAAGTGTTAAAATAAAAAAAATTTGCGTTGACCTGGCAGCATGGCCCTAGCGATATGTGCGATACATGCGATATGTGCAATATGTGCGAGATGTGTGAAATGTACCAAGAGAATGATGTTGAAGATAATAATTGACACCTTGATGTATGTGCGATGTGTGATCACGTGCGATAGTAATGAAAATGTTTTAACGAATGGAAGGTAATGCAATGTTTTTATAAAACTATAACTCACTCAGCAACGCTGTCTTTTTATGCATTTTCTAGTTGGAAGGTGAGCATTGCCGTGGACGGCACGGGGCAGCTACTTGGTTTTTTTGGATGGCATTCTTTTGTTTAATGTTTTTGCATTGTAATGCGAACAAATGATATTGTGTAATGAATGTTGTACTATTTTGCAAAAGCATTTTTAATGAAAATGTTGTTTTAATGTTTCCGCTACAACATTTATTTCAAGTTAATGTAATTATATGTTTTATGAGTGTTGATTGGCTAGCTGTAAGTGTCCCGGGAACGGTGCCTTACAAGTTGGTATCAGAGCCAAGTAGCCGCCCCGTGCCATCACCAACAACCCTTACCTGCCAACTGGAAAACACATAAAAGTCAGCGTTGCTGAGTGAGTTCTAGTTTTAAAATAAAACATACTTTACTTTCATTTAAAACCGTTCTTTACTCTTTATCAAATCATATTATACATTCGTACATGATCACGCATCGTACGTACACATATATAATATCATTATTATCATCCTTTACTGTTCATCACATTATTTCTTTCTTTATCTCTTTCCGGATTAGTGTCATCGGCTATACCCCAAACGTATGCACAAAGCAGGTGCTGGGCCGAAGATCATAAATGACTTCCATAACGCACATAGCCTGACACTAGCACCGGGGCAAGCGACAAATATCCCCACTGTATACTACACCTCAAACGTATGCACAAAGCGGGTATTGAGCCGAAGATCATAAATGACTTCCTTAACAAACAAAGCTTGGCACCAGCACCAAGGTGAGTAACCACTATAGTCCATGTACTATATCACTGGTCAGTCTAACTCTAGGTGTATTGGTACTATTTGGGCTAATGAAGTTTTGGGTGCATGGGAACACTTAGGCAGTTATTTTGGTTGGGCACATGAGATACTGTTTAGACGCATGAGCAGCCTAATACCTTCTAAACATGATAAATCAGTCCCCAAACATCACCTATCATATTCTAAGCTTAAATCTTACATTCTAAGCCTGAAAAACACAATCAAAACATCATCAAACACATACATAGCCCAAAATCAAACCCCATCCACAACATACACACATCACACGTACGGGTATAAAACCCAACTTTATAAAAACGTTCATACATGCATTTTCAGCCCCAAAGCAGTTTAAAACAAGTAAAAAGTGGGTTCTAGAACTCACCTTAGCAACCTCTCCGGGTAAGACTTCCTTCAAAACCGATTGCTACAAGCACCTAGAAACCCACTAGAAACATATAACCGAACACACACAAACATACATAAGCACACACCCGAGGATAAAACCGGTTAAGAACACTCAAAAACCATGAATTCTTATCTTGAATTCAAATGTTTCCTTCTTGTTCTTCAAAGAACCGAAAATTTATGCCCTTCTTCACTTTCTCTCTTTAAATTCCGAATGATATGTGATGTGTGTGACATATGGGCGGCCATACTACTATTATTACCAACTTTTGAAGACTTTGTCCTTTTGACATGTTAAGTCTCTCTACTTGGGCTTTATTTCCTTTCTTTCCTTTTTCTTCACTTTATTCTTTTTTTTGGCTTCAAAGAAAATAACCGGGTGTTACATGATCCCTCTCCTATATATATATATATATATATATATATATATATATATATATATATATGCATACATACATACATATATATATGTATATATATGTGCATACATACATATATATATGTGTATATATATGTGTGCATACATACATACATATAAATGTATATACATGTATATATATGTATATATATGTATGTATATATATGTATGTATATATATGTATGTATATATATATGTATGTATATATATGTATATATATATATATATATATATGTATGTATATATGTATGTATATATATGTATGTATATATAT
>BJCM01219105.1:0-15233 GCA_018326385.1 Flaveria bidentis | reverse complement strand
GAATTCTTTTGAAGCTTTAACGACAAAGTCTTCTGAAGCCAAAAAGTGAAGATAATTTTTTTCTGAGACTTTTGAACACATGCTTTATCTGATGTACATTACCATAAAGGTGGACCACTTTCTGCTTCAATTTTATTGACTCACCAACTTTCATAAGCTGGTGTAAAGGTCCATATTCTGCTTTAACACTTGTAAAAGAACTTAAGAAAAATATACTACATTCTTGAAAACTGTATACTTGTATTGCTTGTTCTTGTTCTGTCTTATATTTTTCTTTTGTTCTAAGTATCAATCTAGTGTGTTACTAGTTTCCTATTTGATCTGTTAAGTGTTCTTAATCAATTCTTCTGATTATGTGTTTGTGTTGTAAGTGACCATCCCCTCTAAATGGTCTTGCAACCTCGAATAAAGCTTGGTGCTTGGTCCCTTGAACCCTAACATGAGTTACTACTCTCAAAACCTGCTCTCTAGTGGATGCTTTATTTTATGATTTTAGTGGTATTTCAATTAATCTGAGGGCATATGTGATATGAAGAAGGAGATCTAGGAAAATGGTTGAAAATTTATGAATCCTCGACCCAATGAGAGAGTTATCATCTAAAGAAATAGAGCATGAACATGAATATTGAAAAATGAAAAATTCCTTAGGAATTAGGATTTGTGGACCTTCAAGGAATGTTATGGGTCTCTTTGATTTACCACGAATGTTTGCTATAATTGTTCCAGGCCACCATGGTAGGTTATAACGGTTCGTCAAGGAATGGAAATCGAAATCAGGGACTTGGATTCCTTAGCATAGAGGTTTGAGGTGACGACTACCAAAGGTTCAAGGTGACAATATTAATTTCCAAAATACAAATATCCCAATTTTAAAGATGCTAATATGCCATTTTTAAGTGATGGCAGACCACCAAGCAGGGCTTAGTGATCCGCAATGAAACCAATCTGGTAGATTGGGTATAGAGATCCCAAAAACCTATTTTTCTCATCATTTTACTCTCTTCATTGTCAGTCTACTCTCTCACTCTCTCAATGATCTCAACACTACCTCTATAGTTCTTACTCATTAAAAGGCTTTTTATGACAATCGGGGTTTGTAAAAATGCCATGGATGTTTGATTGACACAGAATCAAGCTTTAGAGTTCGGTTTGCTTTGGTAACTCTCAAACGCCGGTGAATATGAGTTATTATGCAATATGAGCATATGTATGATATGTAAATTCCTACTAGTGTTGGACCACTTCGTGGTGGATCTTTGAACATCAAGAATAGATCATTAGCTCAGATCTATGGTGGTAAGGTTCTAAAACCTTCACATTATGCATCATCTAAGTAAATCAGGGTTTTTGGAATAAACCAAATGAGTAGATAGTGATTAGGATGCTATGATTGTTATGATCTAGGTGTGATCATGTCTGAATGAATAGATTTATCATAGGATAAAGTTCAGGTATAATGAGAAATGAGAAATTAATGTTGGTGTCTTAATGATATGGTTAACCTGAAGAATAAAACATGTAAAGGATTTTAGGTGATGAGATGGTAAGTCTATTTGGGCACTGTGTTGGGCGTACGCTTGACCTCTAGCTATTTGATGTATGTTTTTCATGAGCTATGAATGTAAATAAAAACATAGGATTGTAGAAAACCCTTGCCTGAGGTCATTGACATGACTAGGCAAATTGAATATATAAACTCCATGGGGAGACCCGAGAGTTTTCATGTGTAAGTTATAAAAAGTTGATCTGTGTGTCTGTATGATGCATCATGATAAACGCTAGCCAACTAGTGTGAGACAAACGTGCTTGGGAAGCTCATCATTGAAAGTCTGACCACTTCCCTTTTTCTTAAATGTTTTGGGAAGTGTGTAAAGAAATAAACAATCCAGAGACTTGGATAGCCATGTTCTTAGGTACATCCAAACCGATGGTTAGCACTTGGCACATGCAAATCATTAAGGTAAAGAGAGGGTTACTGGAATGTAACACCCGACTCAAATCTCAAGGCATATGTGAATTTGGTTAGATCAATTAGGTTGGGAAGCCACACTCTATGGTGAATACTTAATTTGTGGCCATAACTAAGACTATGGATAGGATTCGACTAGTTTAAGGCCATAGCAATGACCATGGATAGAACTAGGGATAATGATAGTCTTAGTCCATAGCAAAGATATATGGATAGGATTACGGCTATCACGAGGAAACAACAAAGATTATGGATAGGGTTGAGTGGTTTTGATGACGAGGGATTAGTTTGGCCCGGCGTGCCTATAACTTACCGACTAATTGTTATATATATTAAGCCTAGAGTGGCATATATGTGTTCAAGACTAATGCTCACTATGGCAACCTTGGTATAGACTTGATTTGTTGATATTTATTTGCACACTTGTCGTGATTATTAAAACGCTTTAAAGTCATTAGTTATGACTCACTCACAATGTTATTGTTGACGTTTTTAGCTTGTGATAAAGGATCGGGAAATGTCGGGAAGATGTAAGATAGGTCGAGGAGACTTAGCAATTTAAGTTAAATAAAATCTATGGACAGAAGGTCTTGACTAGATTAAACTGACTTAGGGTAGATTATATGTATTTATGTTAGAAACAGTAAATATGATTGACATATGAATTTAAGAAAGGTGTAGAGGTTTTAATCTAGTCTAGTTTTTATGTTCCTGGACTTCTGTTGTGTTATGTTGTGAGTGTGATACAACAGGTTGCACTCGTGGATTGAGGTGTGACAATTCCATTCATTACGCCAATTTCGTAGATATATAGGAGACACAAATGATAGACTCGGTAATGGTTATGCTACACATTTTCTAGGGAAGTTTGAAGTTCAAATATAAGTATGGTGATACAGAGAGAAGATTCGGGGAGGCGAGGGAGGCTAAAGTGCATTATTTGTCAAGAACAAGATACTCAAGTCCTTGCATTTTTTATAGTTACTCCTGTTATGACTAAACTTAGTAGTTGTTAATGTGTTAGTATTTATAATGGTATGACATTGTTGCCAAAAGAGAATCGTGGAAGGATTTGTTGGTTCTCCAAAAAGTTTTAGAGTTTATGGATTTTCTTAGAGAACTTTATTGATGTCAAATTGCCGGAAAAATAAATTCAGAATCTAACCCAACTAGTGTGGCATCGTTCAATAAATTCATTCAGGATGTTGGACGATTTTAGTTTTTAACTTGTGTAGGGAGAGGAGAGTAGCAGATTTCATAGATGTGGCCGAATGGGGCCTTGACGACTCTCTAAAGAAAATTGTTGAATCATTCACCTTTTATTTATAATTTGGATGATGTTAAGTTTGGCCCTACCCTATTTTGATTTTTAACTCTTGGTTTGAGATTCCCAGGTTTTTACGACTATTAATTGTATTGCTTCTATGTTTTTCTCTTGGACCCCTTAGATAAAATAATTTCATCAAAACAAAGGCACCTTAATCTAGGCATAAAAAATTAATTGGCTAAGAGCATTCACAATTGATTCATTATCCTTATCTTTATAATTATAATAAAAATCATTAGTTTTTCTTATTTTTTGTTATATATGAATATTATTCATATGTTTATCATTATCTTCTTTTTTTCTCATCTAGTTACAACTATTTTGACAATATATTAAAAAATGAATTGGAGCGAACAATGTATTATTAAATATATACAAATGTATAATAGCATTTTTTGTTTCCTTTGCTTACACCATAACCATTCCATATAATATATACAACATATTTACAAATATACAAAGAATCTATTGTAAATACTTTGAGGTTAGGAAAAGCAATTTGGTCATACGGATTCTCTTATGAAACAAGTTAAGGAGTTGGAATCACTTTTTGAATAACGGCCCCTTAATAACAAAGAACTTTACTCGAGGATGGAAATTAAAAAGCGAGTAAATATAGATATGCATACAACTTGATCTCCAACAAAAAGTCTTGGATTCAATGGCTAGTAGAAGGTGATAAAAAGACGTAATACATTCATGGCATAATTAAGAGTAGTATTGTCACACCCTGCTTAGGTGGAATCACCAAGGTACAATGTTCATGGTTTTCAAAGCATAAAGTTTAAGCAAACACTAAATAATCAATAGTTGGATACCAAGAGTTAGAAAGTTTATCCCAGAATATAAATTTAAATTAATATTTCTAGTCATAACACATTTATGTGTAATAATAGAATATCTTCAAAATGCTAGTATCTAATTTGTATGCATATGCTTGCTAAACTAGTTCCATGACATGATAACTACCTAAAACGTGTTTAAAAAGTATCAACATAAATTTGGTGAACTCACAGGTTTTAACGACACGATGTGATTAATTTCCGTTCTTAAACCACGATAAACAAAAGAGGCCCAAGTGATCATTTCAGACTAGCTAAGACATACGAAATAACGTGTACAACAAAACCCATAACCAAACTGAGACGTACTAACATTTGCCCCATCCCATGCCTAACAAAGACAAAGTGATACCCAATTTAGAAAATTATGCTTTCGATCGACCAAAAGGGTTGGAGGTTAGCGCGACTAATCATGAGAGGGTAAGGGTTAATGGTTACGGTAGCACTAACACGGACTTACATGCAATTGCAAATATAGTAATGTAATTCATGGCACACATATTAATCATGTATTCTGTTGTGTCTCGTTTTCTTGTTATCGTTCAAGTAATAGTATTTTGTGGTAATGTAACATGTATTTCTCCCCAAGTATGAAACTATGATAATAAAAAGGATCGTGAACTCACCTTAAAGTAATGTAATTTCTAGCAACAAGATTAATAGTACAAAAGTGTGATATTTGTACAAAAAGGGCCGTGAACTCACTTTTGTACTATCATTCAACCTTAAACATGACAATATACATTTTTCTACTAGATTTACTAAAATACCACAAAATACATATACATATTTATACATGTTTTTTATACTTGATTTTAGAGTTTCAACATGTATTAGTACATAATCTAACAAGTTAGTAAAAAAAATTCACCAACTTAGACATATTTGTAATCTTTCCTCAAAACCAAAAATAAACATCTTTTTTTAAGTAAATAACTCGTTATAAATGGTTATTTTTTACAAGAAAACTAGCTTACAACATTCTAATACATGGGTGTATATAACTTTTAAAAACACCTTGTAAATTTAGAGAAACGTATGATTTCAAAAGGGGATCTTCATCATAACAAGCAAGGAGAAGATGGATAAAGAAAAGTAGTGATGCTTGATGACCAAAACATTTGATGAACACTTTTAACTCATTGTAAACATCTTAGAAAACCTCCTATACACTTGTGAACCCTTAAAACTTGTAGACTTGATGGTGTTCTTGAGTTTAAAGAATGAAAAAAAAGATTTTAGAGATAGAGATGGGACGGTTGGGGAATGGGGTGAATGGAGGTGATTGTGATAAAGTTGAATGATAGTGATGATTATATATGAAATTATGATGTAGAAGATCTTGTACTACAATTTTAAAAGCATGATCTTCATATAAAAATATGAGAAAATATTGCGGTGATTTTCCAAAGATGGTGTGGTTGGTATAAAAATCATACACATGATTTTTCAAAGCATGATACTTTGATGAAAAAAGAGAGGCTTAATGATTTTTTTATAATGTAAGTGTTAGTTAGCTTTTATTTGAATAAAAGTTAGGTGAGTTTGAGGATTAGTTGAGGATTAGTTCATTTTGTGCCGATGAAAGATTCAGGTCAGTACTATCATACAGAAGAGGAGATCATCACTCCAGGTCAATGTTCACACATAGTAGAAGAGATAAGCACCTAAAATAATATAACAAAGAGCTTTTTAGATGCAAAGAAAAGTAAGAATAAAGCTTTTTGAGATAGAGTGGAAGATCTAGACACAAAGAAACTATAGAAAAGAATAGCTCAAAACAGGTATATCATGTTCTCAATCCCTTTTGAACAAGGACAAGAAACTTTATGAAGGCCAAAAGTGTCAAGGCGATTATCCGAGTTATCAAGTTTCTTGTTCTCTTAGTTATGCTACAAGAGTACTATTTACTTTGCTTTCAGGCTTAACCTATCAAGCAAATCCAAACACAATACCATTGACCTCCTATACATCGTCCAGGCTTCTTAATTTATTCTACAAAGGAAAACAAAAGAGCATTTAATATATATATTCTCCCCCAAAATTTCTACGAATAAGCAAGATGTAGAAATTTCTTATTTAGCTATACATTACTATCATATGTTTTAAATATTATTATTTTTATATATTTTTATGTGAAAGATGAGAAAGGGCTATGGAGTGAGAAGAACTAAAAAAACAAAATTAAATAAAAAGAGATAAACAATATGTACATCAAAATATTTTTAAGAAAAGGAGTTTAAAATGATATAAGTCCTAGTATAGAGATCAATTCATAAAAACGAGGTTTATAAAACATTTTAGTGAAAAGATCAGCCTTTTGATTTTTTATGTCAATGGGAATAATATCAATAAAACCCTTTTCCTGAGCATCACGAATTGCATTAATCCATGTCTCAATGTGCTTGGTGCGAGAATGATGAATAGGATTCTTGGCAATTCCAATAGCAGTTTTGTTGTCACAGAACAACGGTGTATGGAGAAAGTTGATCCCGTAGTCGATCATCTGATGTTGTATCCAGAGCTCTTGAGAGCAATAGCTGGAAGCTATAATTTATTCTGGTTCTCCTATAGAAAGAGAAACAGTGATCTATTTCTTGCTCTGCCATGATACAAGACAATTTCCTAAGTACTAACAACCTCTGGTAACCAACTTTCTGTTTAGCCTGCAGTTATTAAAATCACTATCAGAATAAGCATGTAAATAAAAATTCCCACCATAAGGATACCAAAGCCCTAAAGGGAAGATCCTTTAAGATAACGAAAGATTCGTTTTACAGCCTTTTCATGAGACTCTTTCGGAGCAGATTGGTATTGAGCATAATATCCTATAGCGAAGGTTATATCAGGACGACTAGCTGTAAGATACATAAAGGAACCGATCATTGATTTGAAGAGATGAGGATCAACATGTTTCCCGTTCTCATCAGGAGTGAGGCAAGTTTGACCATTGAAAGGGGTGAGTTTAGAAAAGGCAACATCCATCTTGAATTTCTTTAGAATTTCTTAAATATACTTCTCCTAATAAATGAGAATTCCCTCAGGATTTTGTTCAACCTGCAACCCAAGGAAAAAGCACATCTCCCCCGTCATGCTCATTGCAAAGCGACAACACATGACTTCCTCAAACTCTCGACATAACTTCGGATTGGTGGAGCCAAAAATTATATCATCTACATAGGCTTGGACAATAAGCATCTCACCATCCACTTCTGTCTAGAATAATGTCATATCATTGGTGCCGCGAGAAAAACCATTGCTTAAGAGATACTATGTTAAAGTCTCGTACCAAATCCAAGGTGATTGATAAAGACCATAAATGGACATATCAAGCTTGTAAACTTTGTCACGAAAGTCGAGATCCTCAAAACCTGGCGGTTGACACACGTATATCTATTCATCAATGTCTCCATAAAGAAAAGCACATTTGATATCCATTGTATAGAATTTGAACTGCTTGTGAGCGGCATGTTCCAACAAGATCCTAATAGCTTCAAGACAGGCTACAGGAGCTAATACTTTTGTGTAGTCTATTCCTTCCCCTTGAACAAAGCCTTGATCTACTAATCTAAACTTATTCCTTACCACAATGTCATGGTCATCGGGTTTGTTCTTGAACACCCAATTCGTGCTAATTGGACATTTGGTTGGTGGAAGATCAACAAGGGTCCATAATTTGAGTTTCCTAAACTACTGAAACTCTAATTGAATCGATTCAACCCAACATGGATCCTTAAGAGCTGCATTAACATTTTTCAAGACGATTTGGGATATAATACAAGAGAATAGACATACGTTAATTAACCAGATTGACTCTGTGTCCAAACTCTATCAGTGATAGATCCAATGATGTTATCATGGGGATGATCTTTCAAAGTTTTGAAATCTATGGTCATAGGTAGGAAATCTGAAGAAGGTTGGCTGAAGGGTTGTTGATGGGTAGATGAAGGTGAGGAAGATGGTAAGGTAGAGTCAATTAGGGAATTGGGTGGTACAGGCTAAGATGAGGTAGATGTAGGTGATGAAGGAGGAGATGCAAAAACAGTTAGAGGTGGAATGGTAAAAGAAGATGATGAGGATGCAATGTCAACTGGTGTAGCATTGTTTGTGGATGTACGGGGGATGGCTTGAGGATGCAATGAGGATGAATAATTATAACCACAAAGTATTCAAATACAAACAATCAAGGACCCAATACAATCAGCACAAAACAAACTCTATTATATTTCAATAGAATAACAACTTACAGAGGTCTCTTGCAACACAAATATTGACTAGGGTTTTGCAAGGATGCTCAACAATGAGCAAGATCAAAACTATATATAGAAGTCATAGTTTCGTTGACAGTTTTGCTATCAACGAAACTATAGATTCTCTAGGCAGAAACAACAGTTTCACATGAGCGAAACTACATTTTCGCTCATAGTTTCGCTGGGCAGCAAAACTAAACAAAATAAACAAGAAACAAAACTAAACTAACATAAAACCTATTACAATGGAATATAAACAAAATCTAATCTAAAGTGAGTGATCTTCAGGCATATAAATCACATAACATGTGCACGTAATACCGGTTAACATTAAAGAAAGTACCTGATGGCACGTAACTACTAGGACCGACATCCCTTCCATTATCCCATTCTTAGTTTATATTTACGTTTCTCTAGAAAATTTTAACCCGTTTCATTTAAACTTTGGCTTTGATACCAACTTGTAAGGCCTCGTTCCCGGGACGCTCACAACTAGTCGATCATTGCAGATAAAAAACATATAAGTTACACTTACCATTACTAAAACATTGCAGTGGAAAAAATTTAAACCATTTCATATCATTATAATTGCTTTTTCAAAATAATAAATCATTTACAAATTATAAAATATAACTCGTTGCATTTAAACACAAAAACATTATCGTTATACAAAGTGGATGTCATCCAAAATAAGCCAAGTAGCTGCCCGTGCCATCCTCTACAACCATTACCTGCCAACTGAAAACACATAAAAGTTAGTGTTGCTCAGTGAGTTCTAATTTTAAAATAAAATGTACTTTACTTTCGCTAAAAACCTTTCTTTACTGTCATACGTGATCATACATCATATATACACATAGATAATAGCATAATTATCTTTGATCATCATTCATTCACTTCCGTTCATTCATCATCATACGTCATCGTTATCATTCATTATCTTTCTTTCTGTACCTTACGTACATTCATCATTAACTTCTTTACATTCCGGACGAATGCCATGTGCTATACCCCACCGTCATGCATAAAGCGGGTACTGGGCTGATGTCTATAAATAGACCCCATACATTGTGCCTGGTGGCCTGACCACTATATTGGGGTAAGCGACAAGGGTCCCATACATATGCCCAATCACAAAGATTAGACCCCAGTCTGCATCCTTCTGGGGTAGCTAACCCACATACAGTTGAGCTAACACCCTTTATTAGGTGTGAACCTCCATACAAGGCTTGCAAGACTTTGTTTACTTTATTTTCATTAATGCATGCATTCTTTGATTCATTACGTTCCTCTTTTCATTATCTTCCACTTTATGTTACATACTACTTTCATTTACATTCATATCCATACAATGTAAAGTCACGGAAAATATCACATAGAACAACATACAACATCATACATGATGTAATATACATCACCTATCATCATAAGGTCAACTTACATCACCCCCGGGAAAATCCCAATTCAAAGCCTATGCTTTACATTTTCCCTAAAATTCATAAAATAAATCTAATTTTTAGGCGTATGGGCACTACGCAAGCACATGGCCTTTTGGGCGAATGGGAAACACTTAGGCGCATGGGAAACACTGGGTGCATGGGCACTATTTAGGTGCTTGACCCAACACTTAATCTCCTAGGCAAATTTCTAGGCGCATGGGCAGTACGCAGGCATATGAGTGCCTGGGTGCATGGGAAATCTAGGCGCATGGACACTTAGCCAAACTTCAGCTATTCTAGGCGCATGGTAACTATTTGGGTGTATGGGATTTTGGGCGCATGGGACACTTAAGCAAATTCGAACGTTGCATGGGCAGCCAACTCATATTATCAATCATCATAATCAGTCCCAATTCACCAATCTAACATGTACTAAGCTTATCTCTAACATCCTAACCATCAAAACCAGAACATTTGTCAGGACCGTGTACGTACGAAATACTAACAGATTATGCGTTTATATCGAATCAAATAGTGCGGAATCCTATTTGAATTGCAATCCAATCAGTGAGAACAATTACTGGATCGATATAAGATTAAAACTAAACATTATGAACGAATAGAGATCGATCAGGAATGATCAATGAAGTTGGAGAGGCTTCCTTGGACGTTCTAGATGGCTAGGGTTCATGTATTATGAAGTATGCTCTTCATTGTTTTTTTTCACGAATTAAGTGGTATATATAGGTTATGGGTATCCAATCGTATGACTGAACCATTAGCATGGTTCAGTCGTGCGACTGAATCATGCGATTGATCCATAAGCACGACTGATGGTTTAGTCGTGCGATTGAGTCAATCTTATGTCTCAATCATGCGACTGATCTAGTCTCCTGGTTTAGTCATGCGACTAGTCTATAAGCATGATGTATTCATGCGTATGGTCCATAAGCATGGTCCATTCGCATGGTGACTCATACGACTAGGTTGAACACATTTCTCAATCATTATTGACTAAGAACCATGCATAACAACCTCAAACATATATAGTAAGTTCATTACACTATAACACACAGTAATACTATAAAACATTTAAACATTATGAACATCAACCATATATTATATTTCATTTAACCCATTCATTACATATTTGTAAGTCATGAAAGACATTTACACTAAGCTCATAAACTAGGTACACATGTATCTACAAACTCCCTTTTGGACCTAGTTTCCTCTATTGTCTAACACTCTTCATATGTTCTTGGAACTTCTTGTACTTATCTTCTTTTGTGACTCCTGCATGTATCTCGAATATAAATAAAAGTCGTATGATGTGTTGGAATTGACGAGCTTGTACAATGTCCTACGTGTCATAGAACAGTGGTCACTTGTATAATATGTAATGTAAGGCTCCGTTCCCGGGACGCTTACAACTGATAAATCATTGCACATAAAACATATATTTTCATCATATTACCTAAAAGGTTGCAGCGGAAACATTTAAACAAAACATTCCATTTTAATATAATAGCTTTTGCAAAATAATACATCGTAATTCATTTACAAAACCGAAGTTGCATTACATCACAAAAGCATTATAAATATGGATGCCATCCAAAAGTGTTGAGTAGACATCTCGTGCCATCCTCAGCAATCATTACCTGCCAACTGGAAACACATAAAAGTCAGCGTTGCTGAGTGAGTTCTAGTTTTATAATAATAAAATATACTTTTCTTTCGTCAAAACTGTACTTTACATTCATGCGATCATGCAATGTACGTACACATAGATAATATCATTATTATCTTCATTATTCGTTCTTTCTTTCAGTTTTCATATCTTCCGTAACAATACCATGTGCTACACCCCAAACTATAAGGCTACTCGGCCGAAGTTTATAAATAGACAGCTATACATGGTGCCATAGTACCGGGGTAAGCGGTAGAGGTTCTATATAAATGGTCGATCACAAAGAAAGACCCCGATGTGCATCCTCCCGGGGTAGCGAACCCACACACCGTTGGGCTAACACATTCAATGGCATGTCCTTTCCGTAGAATTGCTTTCAAGCCTTTCAATTCTTTTATCATTTATTAATGCATGCATTCTTCTTTCATGTTCTTCTTTCATTATCTTTCACTTTACGTTACGTAATACTTTCATTTCATTCATTATCATTCAACGTAAAGTTACGAGAAAGATAAACATACATCATAACAAGGAGCATAACATACACAGACATATCATCATACAGGGCAACATCATACATACATAACATACATCATGCATAAACATGCAACATCATCATCATGCCCAACATAACCTCTAAGACCTCAAAAGTCATCTTACATGAACTTACGGGAACTTCTACGTCAGCACTTACATCTGCACTTTCGCCCGAAAATCAGTAATTAAACTACACATTTCCCCGGGTACACCAGCCCTACTTGGGCGTATGGGCACCCTTCAGTCGCATGGCCTTCAGGCGACTAAACATCATGCGAATGGAACAATATGGATGAACACCCAATCATGCGAATGGACCTCATGGGAATGGGCTCAATGCGGATGAGTCCTATGCAAATGGAGCTAATGCAGATGAACTCTCAGTCGCATGACTCCCCATGCGATTGACCTTCAGTCGCACGACTGGCAGGTGTATGGGCTGCAATCGTATGTCTCACATGCGATTGACCTTCAGTCACACGACTGGCATGCATATGGCTTCAGTCGCACGAATGGCATGCCATTCGGTCGCATAGCCCTAGTTGTGCAGAATGCAGCTCACCCCCGAACCCAATCTGCCATTTTCGACCTCCAAGCTTATCTAAACCCGTTCTAAGCCCAAATTAACCATCCTAAACCTTAGGAATGCATACTACAACACCATTCAAGCACACACAAACTCAAAATCAAGACCCAAACGAATCATACACTCACATACACAAACGGTCAAACACACTCACTCTTCAAAACATGATTTTCAAATGTGTTCCAGCCCAAAACCATTCAAAAACGTGTAAAAGTGGGGTCCTAGAACTTACATAATCAATACCGAGAAGTAGAGCTTCGATTGGACCCGCTACAAGATGATTTTTCACACTTTAATCCACCTGAACCCACCTTTTCCTCTCTTTTCTCCCTTTTCTATTCTTCCTCTCTTTTTGGCTGATTTGTGGTTGTAGGGAGAGGGTAATGGCTGCCCTCTCCCTTCAAATATCACCACATACCCAACTTTTTCTCATTGGCAAGTTTGATCCCTCGACTTTGGACTTTATTTCTCTTTCTTCTTTTGTCGGCTTCAAAGAAAAATATCCGGGCGTTACAAGTCCAACCCCCTTATATAGCTTTCGTCCCCGAAACCTGTTATTCCTCGAATAAACATGGGTAATGTTGTCTCATTTCTTCCTTAGTCTCCCGCGTCGACTCAGATCGTTTCTTGTGCTTCCACTGTATACGCATAAGAGGGGCCACTTTATTTCTCAGCCTCTTCTCTTTTCGATCGATGATTGCCACTAGTTGCTCCACATAATTGAGCCGTTCGTCTACTTCAATATCCTCCAGTGGAACAATTATATCTTAATCTGCCAAGCATTTCCTCAGACGAGATACATGGAATGTTGGGTGAATTCCACTTAACTCATCTAGTAACTCCAGTCTATAGGCCACCTCTCTTACTCTAGAATTGATTCGGAAAGGGCCTGTGTACCTCGGTCTCAACTTGCCCCGCTTTAGGAAATGAATGATACCCTTCCAAGGTGAGACCTTCAACATAACCCGGTCACCCACCTGAAACTCAATTGGTCTGCGTCGTTTATCAGCATACGACTTTTGTCTATCGTTGGCTGCCTTCATGAAGGCTTTGATTCTTTCAAGTTTCTTAGTCGTAGCCTCGATCACCTTGACGCTCCCTAGTTCCTTTTGACCAATATCACCCCAACAGACGGGTGTTCTGCATCTCCTATCGTATAGCATCTCATAAGGTGGCATACCAATGCTGACATGATAACTGTTGTTGTATGAGAATTCAGCTAAAGGTAAGTGGTCATCCTAACTTCCCCCAAAATCAATCACACATGCCCGAAGCATGTCCTCCAATGTCTGAATGGTCCTTTCTGACTGACCATCGGTCTGGGGATGATAAGCTGTGCTTATATGTAACCTCGTCCCCATGGTATCGTGGAATTTCCTCCAGAATTTGGAGGTAAACCGGGTGTCACGATGGGATACAATAGACACCAGCACACCATGAAGAGTTACAATTTCCTTGATGAACATATCAGCCAACCTCTCAGATGAATATGTCTCGAGGATCGGTAGTAAGTGAGCACTCTTCGTCAAGCGGTCAACAATCACCCATATGGAATCATACCCTTTCGGAGTACGCGACAGCTTTGTAATGAAATCCATGGTGATGTGCTCCCACTTCCATTCTGGTATATCCAATGGTTGGATCTTTCCATACGGCTTTTGATGCTCGGCCTTCACCTGTAAACAAGTAAGGCTTTTACTCACATACTCCACCACGTCGCGTTTCATACTCGGCCACCAATAATCTTTCTTCATATCTTCGTACATTTTCGTGGCACCGGGGTGAATAGAGTATCAAGTCTTGTGAGCTTCATCCATAATCTTCACCCGTAAATCCCCAAAACGAGGAATCCACATTCGTCCAAATCGAATTCTAACACCAAGCGTGTTTTCACCCAACTCCTCGACCAAATCTCTCATTCTTTCAGAGTTATGATGATCTTCTTTCAAAGCCTCATCTTGGAACTCATTAACTTGCTTCGTCACATCCGAGGTCATGATCAGCTGATACGCTTTCACCTGAATCGGCTCGGGTCCCTCTTTTCGACTAAGGGCGTCTACCACCACATTGGCTTTGTCTGGATGGTAGTGGATCTCACAATCATAGTCCTTTATAAGCTCTAACCATCATCTCTTCCTCATGTTCAGATCTTTTTGCTAAAAGAAGTACTTCAAGCTCTTGTGGTTAGTGAAAATAGTGCACTTCGTCCCATAAAGATAGTGCCTCCAAATCTTTAGTGCAAAGACCACAACTACTAGCTCCAAGTCATGAGTAGGGTAATTAACCTCATAAACCTTCAACTGTTGAGATGCATAGGCTATAACCTTCCCTCTCTATATTAACACACACCCCAACCTCGAGTAGGAAGCATCAGAATAAACCACTAGATCCTCACTTCCATCAGGTAATGACAGAACTGGAGCTTGAGTTAATTTCGCATTCAATTCTTCGAATACCTTCTCTTGAGCTTGACCCCATACAAATTTCACATATTTCCGGGTTTACTTGGTTAGTGGAGAAGCGATCTTGGAAAAGTCTTGGATGAATCTTCTGTAGTAGGCCGCCAAACCCAAGAAACTACGAATCTCAGATG
>BJCM01219085.1:0-14112 GCA_018326385.1 Flaveria bidentis | reverse complement strand
CTTCCACTCCTGAACCCACACCTTTACCCTCATCCACTTCCTCTCCTCAACCACCCAAACTACCCATCCTTCAACCCAAAACACTTACCAGAACCACTACACCTCATCCTACCCAACAACCTTCCAAACCATCCCCTCAGCCTTCCAAACATCTCTCCCTTGAGGAGTTCAAGGCAATCAAGACAAAGCTCACCAACTGCACAACTTTGAGCGACATCTCTTGTGAGGAAGACTCTGTCAACCTAACCTATGTTGATGGATCTTCACGTTCTCTCACAAGAGATCAATTTCTTGATCTGCCCAGAGGAACACTGGACCATATTGCAAGACTTCTAGGCCTCAACTCAGACTCATTGAATGATGAAGAGAAGAGACTAAGAAGGAAGCTAGTGACTTTGCTGGATACAAAGAAAGAGGACAAGATTCCTAGTCAGCCTCTTGTGCCTAGAAAGAAAAAAATCCAGTGGAGGTTCGATGAAGCTACTCACAACTTTGTTGTGGAAAGAGAGAATGGTGAAGTCAACAAGCTGAATGCCACCTCTCTACTACACTCTAGCAGGTTTGATATTACTGAGTTAGCAGAGAAACCATTCTCCAATCCATCCAACTCTAAAACTGTTGCTCTCATCAGAAATCATCTCAGCGGTCTTCATCTTGCTGAGTTAACTGCAAAATCTAAGATTGAAGAAGAGTTGAAGTTGAGAAGAAAGGAGGACAATGATAGACCTCCTACCAAGGGCACAACCTTTCTACGGATGGTGGAGGGTACTGAATTGGAACCTACAGTTAGATGGGAATATGATTATAGCTCTCATCAGCTAACTCTTTTTAGAGGGCCACAACAAAGGGTACATATCATTCAGGGTGACAGACTGGAGTTCCTGTCAACTAAAGATTTGTACAAACTTCTCAACACCACATCAGGAAAGAACAAGGAAACTGACAAGTATTTACTCTCCTTGGTGTTGAAGGTTTTGAGGAGCAGAAACAAGTGAGGTTTTGGTAGCATTAGCCTAGGGAGAGTTTATTGGATCAAGAAGAAGGCTGGTGCAACCAAAACCAAATCACTTAAACAAATTTTGGTGCTACTTACAAAGGCTTCCGAAGCCAAGTATGGAACTTCCGAATGAAGTAGAGTTCTTCCGAAGACAGAGTGAAAGATCAACATCCGAAGACAAACTCTACTTCCGAAGTCAAAGAACATACTTCTGAAGATCAAGTATAAGAAGAAGAAATCAGAAGACTGCTTCCGAAGTATGAAGAAAGAAGTCCTCAAGCCTCGGAAGAAGTAGCCTCTTACGAAGTGTAAGTGGCTTCGGAAGTACTTGCTCTTCCGAAGCCATTTAACCTTCAGAAGACATTGCTATGAACCAGTGGATATAAGTATGGTATCTGACACTCCGCCACAGACCTCTGATACTGCATGGCGTTTTCTCAAAAAGCCATGTAGTTGACCATACTTTATTCCACTGTTCACCTTTTATGATAGTACAAGTTACCAACTTTAGTTGGTGACAAAAGGTAAGTCAGGGACATGTCCTAACTACCATATCTCAGATAAAACTTTATCTGAGATACCTCAAACTATAGCTTTTTAGTATTTTCTTTCGTTATAGGATCCCAACTGGCATCAAAGTATATCCGGTTGTAGGTAGTATTATATATAGTTTCTCATTGTAACTCATAACAGAATGCTTGTAAGAGTCTTGTAACATTTGAGTTGAGAAGCAATATATACAAATACCTTAAAAATTACTTCTTGTGTTTGATTATTACTTATTATATTGTTATCAACTTTTAGAGACTCTGCCTTCATCCAAGTGTAGTTCAAGTGAGTTTGAGAGAAAACAAAGTGTTAAGTGACATAAACCGATCCTGCAAAACACATATTAGTTGATTCAAATTATTAAATCGATAGAAAATAAAGGAAGATGGTTATGGGTTGGATTAAATAAATGATATTTAAGAGGGAAATGAGTTAACTATCTAAGTTTTTGTGTGTAATTACATAATAGCTTAGAATTGGGTTCATTAAGATGGTAAACATACTAAACATTTTGAAAGCTAGCTGGGAGGATTGTGTGTTTTGTTATTGTGAAAGGTTAGAGTTGATCATAGAGGTATAATAATGCTTTGGAAGAAGAATAGTTATGCTTTGGAAGAAGAAGATTTACTCTTCGGAAGAAGGATGTTTAAGCTTCTTTAAGCTTCAGATGTTTTCTTAACTTTGGAAGGAATGTTTTACCTTCGGAAGATATGTTTTCTAAACATGAAGGGAGTAAATGGTAAATAGTTTGTTATAGTTGTTAGGAATAATTCGTATATATAAGGATCAGTTATAGGTTAGAATAAGGGGGCTTAACAATTCTATAGATTTCATAGTGTTCATATAATTCTCAATAAAACGAATCATTTCAATAGTGAATTTGTTCTTCAATATTGTTTTTTCTTGGATTGGTTTTACAAAAAAGTCTTCACCTTTAAAGTATGCATACGGAAAGGAAAAAAATAATAAAAATAGAGAAGTGTGTACCCTTGACCAACCAGAGAGGAGAACTATAGGAGCAAGACTATGTTTAGACAGTACACGTGCCGAAGGAAGATCGTGCCTATTTACGCTCAAATAATCCATATAGGCGGAAAGCTAGAAGCTTCAATATCTCTCCATTTTTATTCTACTCCAACGCGGGCCGGACGGTGACGGGCGCGGGAGGAAGAAAGCTAAGAGAAGACACTCTTCTCTTTGGTCCTTTTTTATTTATTTATTTTTATTTTTAAGTGCAGGAAAGCGCTCTCCTTTTGTCATCCCTGCAGCTTTCCTTGGGAAGAGATTTTTATTTTTCTCTTCATAGAAGACTGATGGGTGGAGCAAGAGGTCAAATTACTATAGAAAGAAGAGTTGTAAACTATAGGACTATAATAATATCAACCAATACCAAGCTTTATAACACAAAACTTAAACTTAGAACCTGGCACCACCTTCGTAAGAATATCTGCAAGATTCTCATATGTCCCAACTTGCTTTGCCAGAACTTCCTTATTGCTAATCACTTCCCGAATAAAATGCAATCTAACATGAAAATGCTTTGTCCTTTCGTGAAAGACATTATTCTTAGCAAGTTGTAAAACACCTTGATTGTCACAGAACACCATTACATTAGACAATCTCACCCCTAACTCAGCAATCAATCTTTGTAACCATAATGACTCTTTTATAGCTTCAATTAGTGTCATATACTCAACTTTAGTAGTAGAAAATGCAACCACATGCTGCAATTGAGATTTCCAGCTTACCACATTACCCATCACTTTGAACACATAACCATTGATTGATCTGCCCTTATCAAGATCTTTTGCAAAGTAAGAATCAACATACCCTTTAACTCTATCTTGACCTTCACCCTTCTTCAGACCAAAAACCAATCCCCAATCTTTAGTATATTGAAGATATCTAAGAATCCATTTAACAACATCCTAATGAACTTTCCCAGGTTATAAAATAAACCTACTAACTAAGCTCACAACATAGGCTAAATCAGGCCTTGTGCATACCATTAGATACATAAGACTTCCCACTACATTAGCATATGGAACTTTCTCCATATATGTTAACTCATCTTCAGTACAAGGACTGTCCTCTATGAACAACTTGAAATGAGCTCCAATAGGTGTTTTAACAGCTTTGCACTCATGCATACCATAAACCCTCAAGACTTTATTTGTGTAAGAAGTGTATGACAACTTCAACTATCTAGAACTCCTATCTCTGGTAATATCCATTCCCAAAATCTTCCAAGCATTACCAGTTCCTTCATTTCAAACTCCATCATGAGTAACTTTTTTGTAGCTTCAATCTCATCTTGCACCTTGCATGCTATCAGCATATTATCTACATACAATAACAAATACATATAAACGCCACTAGAGCACCTCTTATGATAAACACAACTATCATAAGCACTCCTAGTGAAACCATGAGTCATTACAAACTTATCAAACCACTTGTACCACTGCCTTGGTGGCTGCTTTAGATCATATAATGACCTCTTCAACAAACACACTTTATCCTCCTTTCCTTTAACCTCAAAACCCATAGGTTGCTTCATATCTATCTTTTCATCCAAGAACCCATGCAAGAAAGTTGTTTTAATATCTAGTTGTTCCAACTCTAGATAAAAAACAACTGTGATAGACAAAATTATACGAATAGAAGTATGCTTTACCACTGGTGAAAAAATCTCATTATAGTCAATACCTTCCCTCTGAGTAATTCCTTTAGCTACCAATCTAGCTTCGAACCTAGGACCCTTAGTACCAGACACACCATCCTTGACTTTATACAACCACTTGCAAGCTACCAACTTCTGATCTATTGGCTTATCAACTAATTCCCATGTTTCATTCTTCTCCAGGGAATTCATCTCTTCAAACATAGCACCATACCACTTGTCACTTTCATCTGATGACTTATCCTTTGCAAAACTTAAAGGCTCATAGATACTCTCCTTTTTAGCAGTTGTGAAAGCAACAATTGACACATCATGATCCTGTCTATACCTGATAGGAGCCACAACCTTTCTTCTAGGTTTATCTTTGGCAATGCTATGGGTAATATGAGGCTTTAGATCCACCTCATTCTTATGCTTAAAAACATACAACCAAACTCTCCGTGAGTAATCATCAATGATTTACAAAAAGTAACTAGCTCCACCCAAAGTACTAGTCTTGGCAGGCCCCCATAGGTCAGAATGGACATAGTCTAACATACTAGTAGAGATGTTTACCAGTCTTGAATTGAACCCTCTTACTTTTCCCTAAAACACATGTCTCATATAATCCTACATCATTCACCTTAAACTCACTAATGATGCCTTGTTTCCATAATTCAATGAGACCGTGTTCACTAAGATGACCAAATATCTTATGCCACACCAGAGAGCTATCATTCTTAGTAAATGCTACATATTCGCTTCCATGCATTACGGATTCCTCTAATCTATATGTATTGTTACTCCTACTACCAGTTAACAAT
Source organism: Flaveria bidentis (assembly GCA_018326385.1). Taxonomy (NCBI): domain Eukaryota; kingdom Viridiplantae; phylum Streptophyta; class Magnoliopsida; order Asterales; family Asteraceae; genus Flaveria; species Flaveria bidentis. The sequence continues at coordinate 9,080 of BJCM01219085.1, read as the reverse complement.
ACCAAGGAACCTTTAACAGTTCTAGCCTTACCATCTTTCAGCCCAACATAATAGCCTGATTTTTCAAAAGTCCCTAGTGACAACAAACTCATCTTCACACTAGGAATATACCTGATATCACTAATATCAACCTTAGTGCCATTATGCAACTTAAATATAATAGTACCTGAACCAAGAATTTTAAAGGCCGATCATCCCCAAGATTTACTTCACCAAGATCTTCTATCTTCAACTCTTTAAAGAACTTTTTTACAAGAGTCATATGAAAAGAACACCCTGATTCAAGTATCCATTCATCCATGTCGTCATCACAAGACACATTCAGAACATCCGAGCAATCATAGCCATCCAAAGATCCTTCTGATACATGACTATTTTGTCCCTTTACTAGGCTTGACTCAGTTCCCTTCTTCCTCCTATCCGGACAGTCTTTCTTGAGATGTTTTTCTGAATTGCATACATAGCACCTTCGTTTGGTTCTCGATCTTGATCTAGCTTGACTCTTTCCTTTTGAGAACCTTTGTTCTGTCTCCCGCGCACAAATAGTCCATCACTTGAATCTTCTTGGACATCACTCATTTGCTTTAATTCCTTTGAATTCATGGCTGCAAGAACCTCTTCCATTGATAATGTCTCTCGACCATACATCAATGTATCAACAAAGTGTTCATAAGACTTTGGCAACGAAGTCAAAAAGATGATGGCTTGATCTTCATCATCCAATTTCGTGTCAATGTTTTCAAGATCCAAGATAAGTTTATCAAACTCATATGTGTGATCTTCTAAAGTTTTGTTTGCCGCCATGTGAAACGTATACAAACGTTTCTTCAGATATAGTCGATTTGCTAGCGACTTCGTCATGTACAGACTTTCAAGCTTTGCCCGAATTTCGGTAGCTGAGTCCTCCTGCGACACCTCTCGAAGCACTCAATCTCCCAAGGACAAAATTATTACACTGTGCGCCTTCTCCATAATCTCACGCTTCTCTTTCTTTGTCGAATCCGCCGGTAAATTTTCCTACCTTGGGAGTGCTCCAACCAAAACCGGGTGTACAAGCAACGCTCACATCTTGACTCGCCATAACCCAAAATCATTCTTACCATTGAACTTCTCAAGATCGAACTTCATTGACACCATCTCTGATTCTTCAATTTCCCTTCTGATCACAACCGTGATCACCTCCTTTCTTCAAGTGAGTTGAACTTGGCTCTGATACTAATTGTTGTAAAACGAATCAAAGAAAGAACAATATCGAAACACAAATTCACCACTGAAATGATTCGTTTTATTGAGAATTATATGAACACTATGAAATCTATAGAATTGTTAAGCGCCCTTATTCTAACCTACAACTGATCCTTATATATACAAATTAGTCCTAAAAACTATTACAAACTATTTACCATTTACCCCTATCATATTTAGAAAACATATCTTCCAAAGGTAAAACATTCCTTCTGAAGTTAAGAAAACTTCCGAAGCTTAAAGAAGCTTAAACCTCCTTCTTCCGAAGAGTAAATATTCTTCTTTCGAAGCATTATTATATCTCTATGATCAACTCTAACTTTTCATAGTTAGGTTTGCTAATAATGATTCATAAGTCACACATATACATATGTTCATCTGATTAAAAAATTAATTGGTGATCAAAACTTAGAATCAATGATATATTACGAAAGCCATGAATTTGGATGATATAATTGTTCTATAGAACATTTTGGGTGATGACTAATGTAAATACATCTGTAATATTTTGACATTAGCTATTAGTTTGTTTACTATTAATTTGAAACAAGTTTATCAATGTTGACTTAGGAATGATGTTGTTGTTTTAGGTAAAAAATTACAATATTTTTTTTTCTTACATACCAATAATCATATCTACTGTAGTTGGCTATGAAAAGTTATAGAACATTATATTACTATTACTATTATTATTACTATTATTACTATTATTATTACTATTATTATTACTATTATTATTATTATTATTACTATTATTATTATTATAATAATAATAATAATAATAATAATAATAATAATTATTATTATTATTATTATTTATTATTATTATTATTATTATTATTATTTTTATTTTTATTATTATTATTACTATTATTATTATTATTACTATTATTATTATTATTACTATTATTATTATTATTACTACTATTATTATTATTACTACTATTATTATTACTATTATTATTTTTGTTACTATTATTATTATTATTACTACTATTATTATTATTACTACTATTATTATTATTACTACTATTATTATTACTATTATTATTACTATTATTATTACTATTATTACTATTATTATTACTATTATTATTACTATTATTATTATTATTATTACTATTATTATTATTATTATTATTATTATTATTATTTATATATAACTTTTAAAATTTAAATAATTACCTTATGATCTTATGATGGTTTTGTTTGTGTTTATACATCACCGTTAAGTTATGAGTTTGCTAAAAAAATTTGAATGAATCAAACCGAACCGTATTAAATCGTAAACACAGAAGCCACTATTTAATTTAAAGAAGTATGAAACAAGCACACCTCTTTTGACTGAAACGTCTTCTCGTCTCAAGCACACGTTTCACCTACATCGAAATCCACCACCGTCTCTCTATTAAATTTCCTAATTTCCGATTGCATGATTAATCAATCGATTACAACTACAAAAAAAGCCTTTGATCTTACATCTGTGTTCGATTAACACTTAACTTTGCTTGAACAACTTACCGATTGATTGATTGATTGATTCTCCATGACGATTCAGCTACAACAACCGTTATTGTCATCAGGTATCGTATCCTCTATCTCCAGCTGCAGGTTTATTACCTAATTTCACAATAATGTATCGAAATTTACAGTGAATTTTGAAATGGAAGTCTACCATCATTCCATTAAGGCGACTTTTCAATTTCAAAATTGGAGTTTAGTGTTCCAAAATTTAGGGATTTTGATGTTACCGATTGTTTTTATTTTATTTTATTCTGATTGAAACTGTTGATGCATTTATACTGTTATATAAGTTGATTAATTTCATCTATAGTGTTCGAAAACTTAATTGAACGGTTAATTAATAACCCTAGGTTTATTATTATGTTATTACGAAGTATGAACTAGTTGCATGTTACCTAAAATCAACCTGTGTTTATTTAGCATAAAAGAACCGTAACAGGAAACTCTTTCCCTTGTGTATTGAATATATGTTTATTTTTGGTTCACCCACTTAAAGGGAAAACTTGCATGATCATGTGTTTGTGTAAACTTGCTCGCTTTTTGAAGGGAAAATTTAATGAATAAAAGAAAGGTTGTTATGATGTTATTTATCTTTACTATTTTATAAAGTAAAGTTTGGTTTTTCAGAAAGTTCAAAGTGGAGTCTGATATAATGATGGAAGAATTAGTATTTTTTGATTTTTTTTAATGATCATAAAGATACAGATCTGTATTGATTCTATTGACATTTTGTTGTGTGCCGGATCCTTCAAGGTGCAATTTGTATTTTATTGAAGATTATCACGTCTCTTTCTGTAGCTGTCATCCTAATGCAGACGCAACACCTTGTTTACAAATTATGAGAATAAATTAATCTTGTATATCTGAAAAAGTGCTAATCTTTGTTCATAGTTATCATACACTGATACATGTATTCTTCTTGGCTTCTTGCTGATTGTTCTTGATGACAGAGGCTCCGCCACCACCGGAAAACAAAAGCATCCGGGAGGGAGATGCAGGTGCAACTTTCGTGCTTGAATCAAAAGGTGAATCTTTTTGTTGACTCAAGTCATTGTAATCATAACCTCAAACTTAATTCTTTTGTTTAAACCTTTTTTTCGTTATATGGTAGGTGAATGGTATCATGCTGGGTTTCACTTGACTACTGCTATTGTGGGACCCACTATACTGACGCTGCCGTATGCGTTCAGGGGGCTGGGATGGTGCCTGGGATTCTTTTCCCTCACGCTCATGGGGGTGGTCACTTTTTACTCGTATTATCTCATGTCACTTGTTCTTGAGCACTGTGAGAAAGCTGGTAGACGTCACATCCGTTTCAGGGAACTTGCCTCTGATGTCTTGGGTATGTTTTTATGGCTTGAGTCTGTGTGAGCGGAGTATTCATGAGTTACTTGCGCCAAAAGCTAGCGTAATTTAACTTTTTTTCTTTGTATACTACCTACTATACATTTTTCCATTATGTGTAACATACTTACATTTATGAGCGATTGTACGTAAAATGATTACAGCGAAATGTTACATACTTTTACCCTTTTTACCATTTAATGTGACGATGTTACTTACAATTGCATGAAATGTAATTTGCCAAGCTGTATACAATGGGGACAAGTGAATGTATGTTGCATCTTGGTGCCATTAACTCATTTTCAGGTGCCAAGTAGACAGGTTATCATGATCTAGATAAGATAAGCAGGTACAATTAGTGCTTAATTTTTCAAAACCTTGATTGTCATTCTCTTTTCAAACATTAAACTCTTTTGATAGGTGAGTAGTGTAAGTAGGAGAACAGAGGCCATTAAGGACTGTTGTAATTGGCAATAGTCAACTTGCTTTCAAAAATAACACTCATATTTTTAAAAGTACACTATGTATTGCCAAAAAGTGTCATGAAGACATTTGTGTTTGTAACGTTAGTGTTATGCTCACTATAGGTACATTGTGGTCTCCCAAAGGCTTTTCTCCTTCCTTTGCATTTTTCTAAAGTCTATTGGTTGTTTATAAATGAGCTGCCTAGTGTAATGAGTTTGGATGTTAAACTTGATGGGGCTTTTTAAGCTCGACTTCCCTCCTAATGGGTCATTTCATGCTATGTTAAAGGGGTGAAATTGAAAAGAAAATAGCTTGAATGGAATTTGGTCAAAAGGGTTGAAAGTCGACCGAAGTGTATGTTTTAATGAATAAAACCTCATGTATCATTTTATTGAAGATTAGATTATTTATTAAAATCTTTTGAATTTGTAATACTATTTACAAACTAGTTATTTATATAAAAGTTATATTTTGAACAAATATTATTTTGGGTCAACCCGATTTGACTAGTTTCGAAACTTGTGTTTAGCCTACCTGTTTCCTTAACTGTGGCACCTTTTTACATAAAGGTAACTTTCAACTCTTAATTGTATTGTGTGATCCCTAGATATGAATCTCTTTTGTTCATGATATTTCATGTTATGTTCAAGCCCATGCGAATCTATACTTCTTCCAAAACAATTGTCTCGTAGTGGATGTAATGGCCGAATTCAATTAGAAGCCCGATCAACACCTTATAAATCTGCTGAAAACACCTTACCCACTTTTTCTAGATGTAGTGCAATGCTTGACCTTACACATTGGTTTTTTATACTATTTTTGCAGGCTCTGGTTGGATGTTCTATTTTGTAATTTTTATTCAAACAGCTATTAACACTGGCATAAGCATAGGAGCAATCTTGCTTGCTGGGCAATGCCTTCAGGTATGATATAAGTTGCAGTACATAAGCATAAAAATTTGACTTAAAAACAATCTTTATATTATTTGATTAATATTTTCCCTTTTTATTTAGATAATGTATTCGAGTGTTTCTCCTGACGGCCCCCTCCATCTATGGGAGTTCATAGCTATGGTGACAGTGGTGATGATGATTCTATCTCAGTTGCCCACTTTTCATTCTCTTCGACATGTCAACTTAGTTTCACTGTTCTTGAGCTTAGCCTACACATTCATCGTGGTTGGCGCTTGTATCCATGCAGGTACAGTTATCAGGGGTATCTAGATCAGCGGGTTGGGTAACGGGTTAAAATGGGTAATTTATGGTACTTGTTAGAACGGGTGAGGTTGGGTTGACCAGGAAAACTTATTGTCTGAAATGCAGGGCTATCAAAGAATGCACCTCCAAGAGATTATTCATTAGAATCCTCAAAGTTTTCAATGGTTATGAGTGCCTTCACTTCGATCTCTATAATTGCTGCCATATTTGGAAATGGGATTCTCCCTGAGATACAAGTAAGTCCATCAAACTCTCTAATTTCATCATTATATGCAGTTATATATGTTTCACTAAAATAAGAATTTTGCAGGCTACATTGGCGCCACCAGTTACTGGGAAGATGTTTAAAGGGCTTATGATGTGTTACTCTGTGATTTTTTTGACATTCTACTCAGCTGCAGTCTCTGGTTACTATGTGTTTGGCAATAAAGCTAGCTCAAACATTCTTAAGAGTCTCATGCCAGATGAGGGACCCGCCTTAGCTCCGACTTGGCTTCTGGGACTCGGTGTTATATGCGTTCTTCTTCAACTCTTTGCCATTGGTCTGGTATGATCTCTTCTCTTTTTAATCAATTCATTACCATTTTGCCAACGTACTTGCGATAACCCCAAAGAAATTAAAAAACAATAAAGATAGCTATTGAAACATAATATGAAACAGGTTTATTCTCAAGTAGCTTATGAGATCATGGAGACAAAATCCGCAGATGTGAATCAAGGAATGTTCTCAAAACGAAACCTAATCCCGAGAATAATTCTCCGGTCACTCTACATGATATTTTGTGGGTTTTTCGCTGCTATGCTTCCATTTTTCGGGGACATCAATGGCGTGGTCGGAGCAGTGGGTTTCATTCCACTGGATTTCATCCTTCCGATGCTTCTATACAATATGACTTACAAGCCTTCGAGATCTTCATTCACTTACTGGATCAATATTATCATTATGGTGGTTTTTACGGGTGTTGGGTTGTTGGGTTCGTTTTCTTCTATAAGAAAGCTGGCTCTTGATGCTAGTAAATTCAAACTGTTTAGTGATGATGTGGTTGATTGATGAGAAATTAGACTTGTAAGTTTGGAAGTACAAAGGTAGATGCATATTGTACAACTCCTAATGCAGGATTACCTTATTTCATAGTAACTGAAAAAATACACATCTAAAACCAAGAATCAGGTTGAGTGATAAAAATGATGAGATGTAACAGGCGTGAATGATGAGAAAATGTAGCTATCAAAGTATCTATAAGTGGAAGTTGAGTCCAATATTTGCTATTAACTTTTCTTTAACCTTTAACTTGTTCACACGCTGCCTAATATGCGTTTTCGTGCTGGCAAAAGCACAAACCTGTGATCTTGGGACACTTGTGCACCGAGCTTGTCGTTTTGCTCTTTGTACATGCTTTACGATATCTAGTACCTGACGTGTTGAAGTGATAATTACAAAAATAACTCACTGTTGTCTTTTATCACAAAATGCTTCAAATGCCAAATAAAACAAGTCGAACCATATTGTGACATACAATGAAAAAAACAATGTTAATTGAGCAAGTTATAGGGTTTTTTTTTCATTCAACCTTAAATTTGTCTCATGCATCTCTTGCGAAGCCAATTTTAGGCAAAATGCACACTTTAGGCTGTTCTTACACTAGCATATTAGGTATGAAAGGAAACAGTACTACTTTGGTTCACATGCAATATATATTCTTTAATGATTATATATATATATATATATATATATGATAAGGTCAAATAAGAACTCTACTTTATTATAAGAACTCTTTAATCAATTTTCATTCATTGATTTAATTATTGAACAATAAGATCATGTCATGTGTTTTTTTTTAAATATAAAAGGGTAATTTAGACATTTTGCATACCTTTCAAAAAGTCAAAAGATTCAGAATAAATATGTGTCACCACCTACCATCTTTTAATTCACCTTAATTTTTATTTTATTTTTAAAAAAGTTTACCCCTATATTTTTAAAACCTTTATAACTTTTTTACATTGTTATTTTTTGAAAAAAATTACACCATTAAATTTGTCTTATTTTTCTCTTTAATTCTACTATAGTATTGAAATTTTTTTAACTTTTTTTCGAATGTTAGATATTACAATAAATTATATTATGTTTATATGAATTCAAATCTTAATATGCTACATTCTTAAAAGTTACATTGATTTAACAACCATGATTATACTAATATAACATAAGGGTTACACTACATTAACATGATGGATGTAGTTTTCTACGATGATTCAATATAGTGCAACATTAGTTAGAATAAATTACACAAAGTTCATTCGATTACAAATCTTAATAGTTACAGTGACTTACATCATATTGTATTTTCTTGCAAATAAATTACAACAAAAAAACATATATACAAACCAACAAAATTAAAACCTAACAAAATGAATTCACATCATTTTCCAATTGCGGATTCAAACTTTTAACATATCTTGATCTGATGTATCATCATTACCATCACCCTTCATGTAAAAAATACCTTCCATAAAACAAAAAAAATCTAATTTCAGGATTATAACAATGAAACATAGTGTATCAGCAACAGAAATACCCACAATCAAACATTAAAATAAACATAAATGTATAAACATCATAAACACAATAGTTTGTTACAATAAAGTTCATGTAACGGAAACAATAACTTACAAATAAATTACATTATGTTTATTTTGAGTGTAAAGTTCTAATGCTTACACTAAATTACAACATATTTTTGGTTACTTACAGTGAGTTACATCAAACACTACGCTGTAATTAAACATTGTAACAAAACATTGTAACAAAACTTCAACACCGAAATTTAACCAAAAAAACTACGTTGTAACAAAAAGAACATCAAGGTAATTACATTAATGTAACTTAACTGAACTAAAAATAAAAAAACTACACCACTGTAATTACGCTAGTATACTAGAATTACACTATATTGAAACCAAAGTAACAAACCTGCACCACTGTAACGAAATTAAATCAATGTAAACTATGAACATATGAAAACAATACATTATTTCTGTACTAATAAACAAAAGTAATACTATATAAACTAAAACATATGAAAAGATCATCCCTTACAACTTTATCCAAAATAAAAATTAGCAATATATGTTACTTAGGTATAAAAAATTGTAAAATTTCCCCAAAATGACTGCCCTTATTATTTATTATATCAAAATCACTTTATCTCCATCATTGTCGTAAAATAAACTTTAAGATTCTTGCTCCCCCAAATAAAGCCAAAATTAGATTTTAAATTGCTA
>BJCM01219083.1:0-26779 GCA_018326385.1 Flaveria bidentis | reverse complement strand
GCTCTAGATGCCATTGTCGGGTTTGTTTGAACATAAACAAGTTGTTTAACCATTTAAACAAGAAAAACGTAGCGGAATAATAGTTTTATTACCTTGTTCATAAGCTGAAAAATCAGGTTCTATTTGATATTATAATGTTATAAACAAACCCAAGAACAAAAGGATCTTAATATGTGAATATAACTAGCTATGTAACACAAACTAGACATTATAGACAGCCTTAAAGAAGCTGCCATAATCTACCTTTCAGCAGCAAATGTGATGAAAATGGAGGATAATGTTGAGCTAGAAATCGACCAAAGCACCAATGGAGGTCCTCTCAAGCTTGTATACCCCAAGCTCTATAGGAAACACTTCTTGTTAGGAAGAAAAACACCCAAAAGCAACTTCAAAAACCTCTTCCTTTTTGCTGCTGAAACCGTGAGTATGGAGAGGAAAAATAGAGAGTTTGCTTTTGTGTTTTTGCATGTATCAGAGAGTTTTGTTTGGGTGGTGTGTGCAACTAGTAAAGATGGAGCTTCTCAAGAAACAAAGGACCAACCACAAGAGAGGAGGGGGGGCGGCCGAAATTTTTTAGTTTAGAGGTTTCCCTCCTTCAAATTTTTATAAAACTCCAATTATTTTTACTAGTCTTTAAATAAGTTGTACAATTAACACTTAATTGCATAACTCATTCACCTTTTTATTATTTGATGTTATCTAATTAAGTTAAATAACACTTCAAATAATAATAATATTTGAACAAAGTATCCTAATAAGTTGTTCTATCTCATATGCAACTAATTTAGAATAGCCATTTTCTAAATTGGTGTTTATATTTAATTGCATGATCATATCATCAATTAAATATCAATTTGTGTTTGCTAAGCTTGTTATTGGGTATAACCCGACTTGGATCATTACGTACTAACCGCATCTATATTCTATGTGTCTTGGGCATATAGAATCCTACACGCTTCACCTGTTCTCCAATCATAATACCACCATTTAAAGTGTGGAGTGAAGTCCTGTGGCATTTTTCGTAAGGGAATCTTAGACATAGTGTTCGGAGGACACCACTTTAGCACCACCTTAGGTTTTCCAGATATCGGGTCCACTTCAGACCTTCGGATGTACCTCTTCGGTTGTTGAGGTCTAAAGTTTACCCACCTAGTGTGGTATTCTTTCCTTAGTGCAACCTCAAACCAGCCTGACATTTTCCTCGGATCAGCATATAATAAGTTTAGATGCGCCAGCTGGTTGAGCTCAAAACCATGGAGATTATTCAAATCGTGTGGGAATCTGAAGTACTCTATACCCTTCTCCCTCTTAATTGCATACACGTTAAGATCTTCAAAATATGCCCACGCGATAATCTTGCCTGACACCTTTAAATATTTATTGACCTTGTATAGCTTGGTATAGATATTCGGCTTTTGTGCAGTGTGTTGGGCTCGTATCTCAGCAAAACAAGCCGTCCATTCAGCCTTCTTGATATCAACATCAGCGTCTGATGCTTGGGCTTGACTTTCATTCTTTTTAGTCTCCTTTTCCAACTCATCTAGTTTGTCAAACGTAGCACTGTCGAGAGTGTCACCCAAGTTTAGGATCACATTGCACTCTCGGTAAGTGTACTCTGGATAGTAGTCTGCTGTGACATCCTCAATTTCTATTTCATCCACATCGTTGAGATCGTCGTCACCGGTAACATCAAAAGTATGCGCATCTTTGACAATCTCGTCAGGATTTAGCCTGAACATCTCAACAAGTTGCTCATCAGTAAGGTCGTGAATGATTTCTCCTTCTTCGGGAGTGTAGCTCACCGACCTTCTGACAATCCATTGCAAATCAAGAATCATTGTGAATTGAGACTTGATTTGTTGTAGGGGAGCAACATCATATTCATCTTATTGAGATGTTTGATCAGCTTGTAACACATCAATAATTAGTAAATAATCAAGACAATCAAACATTTGATAAAGATATATAAACATTAATTACAAAAATTTAATACAAGATTCAAGTACAAAAGTTTCCAATACAGAAACATCTAAGCATTACTTTTGCCTTGAAGTGCCGGCTTCTCAGCAAAAGGGGCAGAGGATAATGCTCCTTGGTCTTGGGTTCTCTTTGTTCTCCTTTCTTGACCCTGAGCATATGCTGAAGCACCTGCATCCCCTTCTTCATCATCATCTCCACCCTTCTTTCCCTGTGTCCCTTCAGCATCACTGTCCTCTTCATCATCAGTCTCATAATCATCACCATCATTATCATCTTCATCATCATCATCATCACCCTCTCTAATCTTCAGAGGCTCATCTTTAGATCCCTTCAGTCTGAGCATGATAGTCTTGTTTGAGGCCTCCAACTCCTCAATCCTCTTAACTAATTAGTCATTGTGCTCCTGGAGTTGGGAAATCTGTTGTGCTTGCTGGACAATCTGCTGTGCTTGGGTAGCATTTAGCTCCACAAGCTGACGTATTTGAACAACTTTTTCTTCATCAGCAGCTAACAACTTCAACACCATGCGGTTTAGTGCTGCCAGCTATTCCTCTACCCCAATAAAGGGTAGAATGGGTCCTATGGTGAAGGTGGTGTGGGATGAAGGACCGTCTTGGTGGCTGGTGGTGGTATATGTGGTGAATATGGGTGGTGGGATATGTGTGGGTGGTGAAGGGTAGGCTGTAGTGGTGGTGGTTGGGAGTGTGGAAGTGATAGGTGGTGTGGTGGTGGTGGTAGTTGTGGTGGATGTGGGAGATGTGGTGGTGGTGGTAGTAGTGGTGGCTATGGCAGTAGTGGAAGTAGATGTGGTCAATGAAAATCGTGGCCTCTTACCCTTTTTGCCATAAGGGTGAGCCATCCTCTTCTTCCGGGAGCCTTTAGGCACAGAGGCTCCCCCTTGGCTACTAGGCTGGTCCGGGCTATAAGATGGATAACAACATCCCCGGACTCATCCTGGCGTCCACCAACCGTCTTGAGCCCTCTTTCAATGGCTACGACCCGACTCCCCACCATTCGCACCAGAGGCTCCTCATCAGACTCCTCCTCCTCCTCTATCTGGAAATTAGATGAATGGGAGCAGACTCGGGTCCACCCTGACCATCACCTCCTTGATCATCATTGTGGTCATCACCGTCAGAATCATCGGAGGGTAGAGCAATCTGCTCAACATTAGAATCACTCTCATCGTAGCGCCACTTCCTCCTAGCTGGCGCCACATACTCTTCTTTGGCCAGATGGCCGAACAATCTCCTAACTGGGAGCTTCACCTGCTTGCCCCGCTAGACCTTCATCCTCCCGAGGGTGGTGTCATCCATGACCTCGAGAGTAACTGCATCATGACTCTCCTTAGGCACCGACGGAAGCTTCTCGTCAATGATCATCTATAGGAATCGGGGGTACATGTAGAAGCCTTCCTTGCTTTTGGCCTCTATGTTCTCGATCAGATAGGAGAAGATCATACGGGAGAAACTGAACGGATGGTTCATTACCAGTGCAACGTATGCATTTTGGATTTGGTTGGAGAGGTCATCAAATCCTCCACGCCTGGAGGCTATGCACTTCAGGATTAGATGTGCTAGATACTTAAATTGAGGGCACATGTTACTCTTGTTCAGCATCCTGGCATTTAAGTCGCCGGCATACTTGATCCTCATAAAGCATCCTCGGACAGTCAGGGGATGTAACTTAATTGGGTGGCTTCCGTCCTCACCCAAGCCTAAGACCCATCTCAAATCCTCTTCCGTGATCATTATCTCCTGATTCAAGATAGAGCTCGGTATACAATGGGGCTCAACTGATCTGTCAACTCTCGCACTCTCCCAGAATGACTGCTGGATGGACTTGTAAGTTGTGCACGGAGTTGAGATAACCTTGAAGATCCGTGATCGGCACAGAAAAGATATAATCCCTGAGAACTCAGTAGCGTCCCGGGATGTAGGATGAAGGTGGGCATAGATGTTGTGCTTGGTGTTCATAGTCCACCTTTCTGCCATGTTTCTGTAACATAAGACACATAACATTAGATTAATCCATAACTTAAACACTTGAATTTTAAACAGTTTTGAAATCAGTCTAGTTCAATCATGCGATTGAACCATACGACTGAGTTTAGTCGGTTCATTGAGTATGCGACTGAATTTAATCGGATGACTGAGCATGCGGCTGAGTTCAATCGGACGACTTAGCATGCGGCTGAGTTCAATCGGGCGACTGAGCATGCGGCTGAGTTCAATCGTGCAATTGTGCTCATACGCCTAGTTCATTCGGCCGATTGAGTAATTCGCCCTGTTCAATCGTGCGATTGAAGTTCATTCGGAGTGACCAGTCGCATACCTCTCTCTTCGACACTTTAATCCTAAATCTAGGTCAAAACTGGAAGTTAAACATTGTGTTTAGACTCTTTAGACTCGCAAGAACCCTAATTGTCACAATATTTCTTTCATTTTAACCAATTTGCATATTTATATGGTCTGTTTGTTGGTTATGACTTATTTCTTGATTTTAAAAAATTTGGGCCTGACAATGTTTGTTTTCAATGTGCATTTTGTGCGATTTAGATCATTCATTACCTGCAGATGATCTAACAACTCGTTAGTAACACAATAGTGGTCAGAAATTGACTTAATCAAATTTTAGCAGAGTGTCTTTGCATTCGGGCGCTTTTAGGGCGATTGAGGGATGATGAAGATATGCGACCGACTTTAGCCCTATTTATACTAATTTTGTCTTCAGTCGGGCGACTGGATCCATTCGCACTCTTCATTCGTGCGACTGGAGCTTAGTCATGCGATTGGCTCAGTTAGTCACATTCAGTCGTGCGACTAGGTTTCAGTCGTGTGACTAATTCATTCGGTCACCCCCATTCGTGCGATTGGTTCATTCTGGTGATCCAATCATTTGAATGGTTCTCACTCATGCCATATTCGTGCGACTGGTCCATACTTACGGTTCAGTCGTGCAAATGACTCTGACTTAAGAATTTTAATCTTATGCACTTTCAACCACTTAATCCTTTTAACTATAGATAAAACATTATCAGCAATGATTATCTTAGACATAACCTTTTAAATTAGAAAAACCTGTTGATCACCTCAGACGTAATCCTTTTACTTAAAACGAATTTTTCACCTTAGACATGACTCATTTTAAACTTTGAATGTTTTGGTTACCTCAGAGGTGACCCTTTTGAGTGAGTGATTCACAGCTGAAGTCTCGATGCCTAGTCCGACTTTTATCTACTAAATGACTAACATGAAAAAATAAAGCAACTAGAAAATTTAACAAACAAAATCAGGACATATTTTTGTATTTTTGTTTAGAGATTGGATATTAAACCTATTAGAGTAATTCTAATCGATTTTAATTCCTGGACAGCACAACTTCAATTCTAGTTTATCATTTCTAGTATAATTCATTTTGGAATCATACAAGTATATCCGAATCACTTGGGACATTTTAACAAATTATTTTGATGCTTGATCCTTGTTTTCACTGATAGTCAATAGCAATATAGGAAATCATACTAGAGCTACAAGATGCACACAATGATTTTGACTTTCAAGAACTGTAGCTCATGATTATTGTTAGTATACTTGTCCTCTTAAATCCATACACAGACTTTTGACACACACTGGTGATGAGTTAGGGTTTTATTATTTCAACAAGCTTTTGTGGGTCCCAGGCTTATATGGTAATCAATGTTCCTCAGGAGATTTTTGAGCGGCCTACGGGTATATTTCGAGAAGAGACTATTCTAAGAGCTTTCAAAGGATGCTAAGCCTCAGGTCAATGCCATCGCATAGTAGAGTGGCGCAAACAACAATGAATTCTAGAATATTTAGGTTATGCTTATCCTCAGGTTAGTGCCACCGCACAACAGAAAGGCACACAACCTATCTTCTTGTTTGAGCAATTATTTTTCTTTTTGTACATATCGCACCAACAACATAAGTTATTAGCTAGATTGCTTTTTGTACTTTTCATGTGTTTTGCTCATATTTTATGATCGTCCGCACACATATGTGGCGTTTATTTTGCTCTTCACCCCTTATTAGAACAGTGTTGATTGTGTTAACCAGGGATAAAATGGGAACCCACAGCAGGTTGAACAACTTAGTTTGTAATTGGAACCACCAATGAGGTCTATTTGTCTATTGTGTTTAATCTACTGACACATCATATAATGAACTAACAGCCTCTAGGTCTACTTTCTCTATGTTACCTTGGTAGCCTAGTAGTTTTGCTATCATTTTTTCTTTTATTTTGCTTAGACTTTTCAGACTTAAACTTTGACTTTTGCATTTTAATCAGTTAAACCTTTTGAAGTTCCAAATAATTTGTTCCCTGCGTACTATCATTTTCCAAATTCGTTGAATCAGTATCAACGAAAATATTTTGAAGTTCCAAATAATTTGATTTCTTTTCTTTTAGCTAAGTTGTCCTCCTCCCTCGTTTTTTTCTTTTTTAAAAATAATTAAATAAACTGAATAATTTAATACTAATCTAACCTATTCTCCCCCTAAAATTCTAAAACCGAAAATATTTTTGAGTTTTAGGATTTTATAGACGAAGAAATAAAATAAAATAAATGAAATAAATAAAAAAATAATAAAATAATAAATAAATAAAATTTGACTCTACTCGTCGGACTATGGACTTTCGTCTTCTGGAATCACTTCACATTTCTTTTTCACGCCGTTGACCTCTAACAGATATAAAAATATTGGTTTATCAAAAGCTTTTGTATAGAGGTCAGCGCCTTGAAAGTCCGTATTAATTTTAACCACGTCGATTAAATTCTTTTCAAAACAATCACGCATAAAATGATATTTAATCTCGATGTGTTTAGTGTTAGGATGTTGGACAGGATTTTTAGTTAAGTCGATAGCAGCAGAATTATCAACGAATATAGGAGTGTTGGAGAATTTCAAACCGTAGTCACGCATTTGCTGTTGAATCCTGATGATTTGTGAACAGCAACTTGCAGCAACAATGTATTCAGCTTCATATGTTGACAGAGCAATAGAGGTCTGCTTCTTACACTACCAGGTGAGTAACCGTCTATCAAAGAATTGTCACCCTGCTGATGTTGACTTGTAATTCATTTTGCAGCCACCATAATCCGAATCTCTATACGCTGTAAGCTCAAAGTCATCGTCATGAGGATACCACAACCCGAGTGTTGGAGTACCCTTCAGATAACCAAATATCCTTTTAACTCCTATGAGATGGTTGACTTTGGGTTTAGTCAGATATCTAAAACACAGACACGTCATATACATGATATCAGGTCGTGAGGCAGTGAGGTACATGAGGGATCCGATCATTCCTCAGTACATGGTTTCATCCACTAGATCACCATTTTCGTCGGGTGCCACATCGTGGTTTGTCCCAAGTGGAGTCCCAGCTGTCGAAGCATTCTTCATATCAAACTGACTTAGGATATCACCTACATACTTAGTCTGATGTAGAAATATTCCATTTTGTGATTGGTCCACCTGTAACCCGAGAAAGAACTTCATCTCGCCCATGGCACTCATCTCAAATTCAGCTTTCTTTACTACTTCAAATTCTTTACATAATTCTTCATTTTTGGAACCGAAGATTATGTCATCAACATAAATCTATACGAGCAGTAAGTCACCATCCTTTTCTTTGATAAATAATGTGCAATCAATCACTCCTCTGCGAAAGTCGTGTTTCACAAGATGAGTCGAGAGCTTCTCATTCCATGCTCTTGGGGCTTGATAAAGCCCATAGAGAGCCTTATCTAGTTTGTAAACTCTGTCCTAATGATACGGATCCTCAAATCCTTTGGGTTGACTGACGTACACTGTCTCCCAGATTACACCATGAAGGAATGCATTCTTTATATCTAATTGATAAACTTTGATCTTCATGTAAAATGCATAGGCTATGAAGATACGGATTGCTCCATTCTTGCCACAGGTGCAAACACTTAATTGTAATCAATACCCTCGAATTGTCGAAATCATTGAACTACAAGTTGAGCCTTGTTTCTTATTATGACCCCTTGGTCATTTTTATTGCACTTCAAGACCCATTTGGTGCCAATCACCTTAGCACCTTTTGGTCTATCCACCAGTGTCCATGCCCCTAACTTCTTGAATTGAAGAAGTTCCTCTTGCATGGCACTGACCCATGCCTCGTCGCTTAGAGCTTCACTTACATATTTTGGCTCAAATTGAGACACAAAACATCAACACGCACCATCATGAATATATCCCTTTTCCATTACCGAGGCATAATCAGGTGAGTATAGCTGATTTCTAGTCTGTACTCCTGATCAAACATCTCCAATGACATTTTCCAAAGGATGATAAACATTTAGTCATGATCCAGGAGTGGTGGGAGCAGCTACCTCATTATTCAGATTATGAACACCAATTTTAGTATCTGAGGTAGTGGGAGTGTGAGGTTCCGAAGTGTCAGAGGCATTAACATCAGATGCTTGTGTACTTGTAGTAGTAGGAACCTATTCCCCTTGATCCACCTGATCATTTTCTATCTTTTCATCATCAGAGGAGGAGTCACTTACCTCATGTGCTCCCTTTGAAGAACTAGAAGACTCACTTTGTGAAACTGAGGTTGTCGGGTCCAGTGATGGTGTGTTTAACACATCGTACATCATTCTTGTTAATAACTCATCCTCAAGAGGGGAGAGAGGGATGTTGAAGGATTTGAAGAATCCATCATAGTCGAAAAAGAAAAAGGGCCCTTTTCCAGCAAGGGGGGTGGTGTATCTCTGTACATCGACATTGCACCACACTTCTACTTGACCCGTTAAGTTATTGTAAACTCTCTTATTCGATATGTTGTATCCTAGGAAAATCCCTTCTTCGGCCTTCTCGCTAAACTGCCCTGACTGAGTTTTCTTCAGTAGCGTACATGGTGCGCCAAATGGTTCGAGGTACTCTATATTAGGTTTACGTCATTGGAGTAACTCGTAACATGTTTTACCATGACGCTTGACCACCAGGACTCGATTTAGGGTGTAACATGTGTTAGCTACTACCTTGTTCCAAAATTGGATAGGCAGTTTCGAGTCTGCTAGCATTGTTTGGGTTGTCTCTATCAAGCTTTGATTCTTTCTCTTAACATCTCCGTTCATTTAAGGAGTGTTGGCCGATGTGAACCGGTGCATAATTCCTTTTTCTTTGCATAATGCCTCTATCCATTGGTTCTTGAACTCAGTGTCGTTGTCTGAACGAACTTGCCTTACCTTCAGCTTGTAGAGTGACTCCATTGTAGTTACCAACTCCTTCAATGATTCAAATGTCTCTGATTTGGATTTCAGAAACATCACCCAAGAAAATCTTGAGTAATCATCTGTAACTACATAGCAGTACAAATCGCCGGCAATACTCTTTGTACTAACTGGCCCAAACAGACCATGTGAAGAAGCTCAAGAGGTAGGTCAATTGAATGACTTTCTTCTCCTTATGAGACTTCTTTGTCTGTTTCCCTTTCTTACACGTGAAACAAAAATTCGGTAATTGGAAGTTCTTAACATTTACTCCACGCACTAGATCATTTTGGATCAAGTGATTCATCTTCCGTGGATTAATGTGTCACATTCTCCTATGCCAGGAGATGGAATCTTTCTCTGTTGCCTTTGACAAGAAGCATTGTACTTGATGATCGGTTTTGAAGCTGACGTTTTTAACATCTTTAGCCTTTTTTTTATTTGGACCGTGATGTGGAGCATGTGGGTGGTTAATTGGTTTGGTCGTTTTGGGTTCAGAAATAGACATGTTTGACCCTAATTTTACATTTATCTTTGTAAACTGTTCTTCCAAATTCATAATAGGCATCTTACCTTTAGAGTTGAAAGTAGCCTCCTTCTGTTTAGTGACAGATTCCACTGGTTTACTGGAATCTAGGTCACTAACTAGAGGAGTGGACACCACATGATCCTTAATAGGATTGTTATTTACTGGTCTACATTTAGCATTTAACACTGTCTCATATGGTGGTGGTACCACTTTGTAACCCAACCCTTCCTCGTTATTTCATTCTCTCACCAAGTGTTGAACTATGTGAGAAGAACTAGTTCAACTGTGCAGTTTTTGTTTTAGTGAGTTGACTTCGACTTCTAAATCTGCCTTTTCTTTCTTAGTTTCTTCTAGGGAGTTTAAATAGAACTATATGTCATTTTCTTGATTAAAAACAACAACTTTAGTTTCCCTTAGTTGTTTATTTAAAAGTTCTATTTTCTCTTTATAAATGTGCTCATTTTGTTTCAGAATGCGATTAGCTTCTGTACACAGTTGTAAGTCATTTACTAAGCTATCATTATGGTCTAATAACCTAGCAAATTTTAAATCTATGCTTTATCTAAATTTGTTACATTTACTACAAGCATGATTATCAAAAAGTTGTTATGTGGTACTTACCTGTGAAGATTCGGTTGAATCTGCCATCAGTGCAGAGTTTGACTCTTCAGATGCTGGTGATTCTGAACATGTCATTCTGAGATCTTCTTCAATCGGGTGATTGACCACATTTGCAGTATCTTCATGATTTGACATCACTAGTTCAACTACTATTTCACCTTCACTTGCAATGTCATCATCCAGGCCCTCAACATTTGCAATGTTTGACTCCCCCAGAGATACAAAATGAAAGATCAAATCTTGACCTTCATCGTCTTGTGCAGTCAAAGCCTTTGTATCTTTGCCTGACGAGGCAACTCCACTCGTGGGTTTGTCTTGATGGTTGAAGGATGAGAAAGGATTTCCGTTACCTGTCTTATTGGGCTTTACACATTCCCATTTGAAGAACCCTTTTGCTCTATAGTTAAAGCATGTAACTTTGGTTTTGTCGAAACCAAAAGTTGTATCCTTTATGGCTATCAAGTTCTGTCATGTCTTCTTCACAAACTTCTTATCCCTTCAAAAAGCACTTGCCAAAGCCCACATAATGTCCATTCTTTCTAATTCATTCTCGTTCCACCTGCTCATAATCCTGCAACTAGACCATCATAAGAATGAACAACCACAACTAAAAGGTCCATATGCTCCTTTGCAACCTCAAAAGTAATATTCCCGAGATTCTCGGTCTTCAACTTCATAGCATTTGCTTCCGATGTGATATATTGGGTACTAAATGATCCTGATGTTTCAGATCTTGAAGTTGTAGATTGAGAAGGAGCGGCTGAACTAGACACAAATGTTGTTTGAAGAGGTGCTCTTGAACTTGTTGAAGTGGAAATGGATTTATAGAGTGAAGGATTCTAAACATAGGATCCTTTCTGTGATCTATATTTCATCCTCAGTTCATCCTCCCTCAAATTCAGGATGAAGTCATTTATGTCTAATTTTGCCAGTAAGTTGTTCTGTCTCAAATTAGACACAAACAAGTCCCACTTCTCTGGCAGACCATCGGCAAAGCTTGAGACCTTATCTTCCATTGACGTTTTGACTCCATGAGTGTGCAGCTCACACATTAAATGGTAGAATCTATCTATGACATCATCCAAGCTCTCTTTACCCATCGAAGAGAAGTTATCAAACTCCTTCTTCAAAACCTTTGCCTTTAGAGCTTTTAACGATGCATTCCCGTCGTATCGTTTCTCCAAGACTTCTAATAACTTATTTGCTTGTTTGTTCTAAGAAAACTAGTGGAATATATCCTTAGGTATCGACTGAGTCAACAGAGCATACACTTTCTTCTCAGCATTGTACTTCACCTTTTGGCTATTAGTCATGCCGCCCAAGGTAAGTTTAACACCATCACCACCAACCGGCATGCTATAACCTGTCTCGATTGATTCCCACAGATTGGGATCAACTCCATTTAGATAAATCTCAAACCTTTGCTTCCATTGCGGGTAATCATATAACGTTATAAGATTAGGGGGCTTATTGTGATTCCCTATTTCATTTTCCAGAAGCAAAAGGTTCTGAATATGAGAGTCTCTACCGGCAGTAAATGAAGAGTACTAATCTTCCATTTCTATAAACTTTGAACTTTAACTTAAGACTTATTCACTCGTGTGAATGGAGAGGTGCAAATGGGCCAGTCGTGCGATTGAACCAATGTGGATGGGTCAATCGTGCGATTGGACTAATGCGGATGAACAACTGTGCGATTGGGCAAATGCGGATGGACAATGCGAATGGGTTGGTTCAGTCATACGAATGGATGGGCGACTGAGTTCAATCGTGCGTATGGGATGTGCAATTGAGTTCAGTCGTGCGATTGAGCCAATCGTTCGAATGAAGGCTGCTGTTTATGAAAATTCGAAGGTTTTTGATATTTTGACTCAAAAACACGAGTTTTCAAACCTTAAAATGTTGTATGCCGAAAACTTAAACTTTTAGATCTGGAGACACTGAAAACATTGTTTTACTCAAAAAGATGACTCTTTTGAATGAAAAACATGATTTTTGCACCAAAACTAATCGAATCACACGCAAAATCAAGAGCCAAAGCTCTGATACCACTTGTTAGGACCGTGTATGTACGGAGTACTAACTGATAATATGTGTATACCTAATCAAATAGTGTGGAATCCTATTTGATTGGCGATCCAATCAGTGAGAATGCAGTTTCGATTAATCTAGAGATTAATGAAACATTATGAACGATTAGAACATGATCAACTGTGATCTATGAAGTTGGAACAGGTTCTCTGGAGTCTCTGGACGGCTAGGGTACGTATGTGAGTCAAAATTCTTGAAGTGTTATGTTTTTCCACGAATTAGGTGGTATTTATAGGTTAGGGTTTGTCAATTGTAGGGCTGAACCATTAGCATGGTTTAGTTGTGCGACTGAATCATACGATTTGTCCATACGCATGACTGAAGGTTCAGTCGTGCGTCTGAGCCAATCTTTTGTCTCAATCGTGTGGCTGATCCAGTCTCCTGGTTCAGTCGTGCGACTGGTCCATTAGCATGAAGTGTTCATGCGTATGGTCCATTAGAATGGTCCATTCGCATGAAGAGTTCATACGATTAAGTTTAAACACATTTCTCAACCATTCTTGACTAAGAACTATGTAAACAACCACAAACCTATATAGTTAGTTCAATATGCGTCATGATACAATAAACAATGAAACATTAAACAATATAAGCATCAATCACATATTTCATTTCATTCAACTCATTCATTACATATATGTAAGACATGAAAGACATTTTACATTAAGCTCCTAATCTAGGTACACATGTATCAACAAAATAATCCTCGCTAAGCCTATTATTATTAATTGGCTCGTTTCTACTTTATTCCTGGAGTTACAAGTCCACCCCCTTATTTAGGTTTCATCCTCGAGACCTGTTAGTCATTGAATAGTTGAGGGAAATGCTGGCTCATCTCTTCCTCAACTTCCCAAGTGGACATCCCTTCCTGTGCTTCCACTATACACGCACCAAGGGAGCCACCTTATTCCTCAGTTTCTTTTCTTTACGATCGATGATCGCCTCTGGTTGCTCCACATAATTGAGTCGTTAATCCACTTCAATATCCTCTAGTGGCACCACCATATCCTCCTCGGCTAAGCACTTTCTTAAGTGAGATACATGGAATGTCGAATGAATTCCACTTAACTCGTTGGGCAACTCCAACCAATTGGCCACCTCTCATGCTCGAGCAATGATTCGGAAAGGCCCTATGTATCTTGGGCTCAATTTACCCTGCTTCCTAAATCGAATGATGCCCTTCCAAGGTGAGACTTTTAGCATAACTCAATCACCAACCTGGAACTCAATCGGTCTACGTTTCTTGTCTGCATACGACTTCTGTCTATTTTTGGCTGCCTTCATAAAGGCTTTGATCCTTTCCAACTTCTCAGTTGTAGCCTCGACCACCTTGATGCTCCCTAACTCTTTATGGCCAATATCACCCCACAAAGAAGGTGTTCTACATCTCCTACCATATAGCATCTCATAAGGAGGCATGCCAATGCTGGCTTGGTAGCTATTGTTATATGAGAACTCAGCTAACGGTAAGTCGTCATTCTAACTTCCTCCAAAATCAATAACACATGCCCGAAGCATATCTTCCAATGTCAGAATGGTCCTTTCTGACTGTCCATCTATTTGGGGATGATAAGTCGTGCTGATATGTAACCTCGTCCCCATAGCATCGTGAAACCTCTTCCAAAACTCCCCTATGTGAGAACACTTTAGGATTAGCCAAAATCGCACGTTATATACACACATTTGAGCTAGCAACTCTTAATAAGTTATGAAGCTCCTTATATTCCACTTGTAAGACTTTCATTCACTTATTCATTTAGGTCCTCTTCACATTATATTTAATATTTCGTTTCATTAAGATAATACTCTACATATAATAGAATAAACACACCACATAAAGTCATGCAATAATACTTAACAAGAAACACGAAGAAAACATGCCAGAACATGCAGAACATCAGCAAAACATAACCACTAAAGCATCCAAGGTCTTAGCCTCTAAATTCCATTTCTCAAAATTCTAGAAAATTTTCTAGGGCATTTAGGCACATGGGCACTATGCAGGTGCTTGAGTACTATTTGAGCGTATGATCACTATGTGTGCGTATGGATGCTTAGGCGCATGGGCAACTTAGGTGCATGGGCACTTGGGCGCATGGGAAACATAGGCGTATAAGGAAACTTCGGGCGCATGGGTACTATGCAGGCGCATGGGCAAGGACTTAGGCACATGAGCAAAATTCTCGGTGCATGAGCACTATATGGGGCGCATGGGCAAATTTCAGTTCGACTTATACTATTTTCAAACCCAAATCATCATCCTAACATGTTCTTACACACTTCTAACATTCTAAACACCTAACACAGGCATATAAACATTAAAACTTAACCAAGGCACACCCAAAATGAATACATTCACATAAACATAAGAACAAGCCTTCGGTTCACATACCAAATGTTATAAAGAAGTTAGTTACGTACATTTTCATCCTCAAACAAGTTTTAAAATAGTAATAGGGGATCTAGAACTCACTAGTAGCAGCCTTAGAGCCAAAACTTCTCTGAACTCAAAGGCACTTGGAGTTCAACACCTAAACACACCAAGAACACACACAAACACATAAGGCTCTGTCCCAAGGCTGAAAAACCAACTGAAACCAATCAAGAACACAAGAAAACTCACCTTAAACCGATATTTTCTTCTTCTCTCTAAAACCGAGAGAAACTCTCTTTCTCTCTCTAAAAGTCGATGAAGGTTGATGTCATAGAGGGTGTGGGTGGACATGCTCACCTTCATAAACATAATTATAATGAATTTTGTCTCTTGCATAACTTTAACCCCTTAACTTGGGTTATTTTTCTTTTCTTTTTTATCTTCTTTTATTTTCTTTCAGAAATTTTCTGGTGTTACACTACATAAATGAATCACATAACTATATCTTGATTATGTTCTATGTAGGTTTAATGTTGTTATTGTTCAAAAGTAAAACAAATAAAGAAAATTAGTACTTTTATTCTAGAATGAAACAATGTGTTCATTCTTGAATCACATATGTATGAGAACTCAATTGATTATATCTATAGAACATTGTTCTGGACTAATTAGAGGTCATTAATATGTATCTTTGTTCCTTAAAACAGAGTTATCATGGTTAGTTAACACTAATCCGCATAATTAACGAACGATTAGGCTGTCAGGAATGAGCCTTGCATGACAATTCCACACAGTCCCTCGATTGCATTCACATCCCGCTGAATCATCATATACTCATTCACACCGTAATTTGCACCCCATGAGTTCTTCACTAGACAATACTTTACACCTTCTTGTGTCACATTCCCAACCATAATAACATCATGGGTCAAATTTAACACATAATATCAAGTAAAAACACTACTCGAATAGTACTTAAACTAATCACCATCTGCATCTATGGAAACTGAAACTAGTTTTTGAGACATAACATTCAACAATGTTGTTTAATTGTCGGTAGATATAGTTTCATAATTAATAATGGTGGTTGTGTAAACTCCCTTGTTAGTCGTGATGTAATCTATAAGTTCGTGCTCGGGACATCTGTTTACCCATTATAAGTTGAGTAGTTCCTTCATCAGGTTGTTTTAGGTAGTGCAATTCGATATCTACAAGCCAAATGAAATTTTGGTATTGTAATCATTGAACAGTTAATAGACCGTTAAGAGAATTCATTTCAAAATAAATAAATTTGATTTTTAAATCTATAAATACTTTCATTTTATACATATTATAAACGAAACTTAACTCATATTTCTTCTAAAATAACAATGGATTTAAAAAAATCTAAAGGTGGTTCTAGCAAGAAACTTTTCAAGAGGCGGTTCAAGCGTAACCTCAAGAAAAACAACTGATACAAACCCAGTTTCAATATCCTAAATATTACCTATAATCTCAAGGACCAAACATGCATGTTCTGGTTTCACCATGGTCAATTTTGTATCGAAGAATAATAACATGATTTTTATCCTTTTGCACCCTATTATCAAAACAACTTTTTCGTAACCATCCCAAAATAAAAAATTCCAACTCCAATTTAATGATGATAAAGATAATAAAAAAGATCAACAAACACCATTTGAGACAAAAAGGTGAAGAAGATGAGAAGAACAACAATCTAACAAGAAAGGAAAGCTCAAATCCGATCCTAATGGTTTGGATAAATGAACGAGAAGTTGTTTTGTGTAAAGATGGGGTTATTATTTTCACCGACCCGATATCTGTGTGACATCAGTCACCAGGTCCATTGACTTTGGACTTTGGATTTGACTTTTACCAAGATGTTGACTTTTACCCAAAAGTTGACTTTACTTTGACTTGGACTAGAGATATAGACACATCTAAACACGTATTATACACGAGATATATGATAAGTTCCTAATAGAGACAAATGGACATGATGATGTGGTTGGTTTGTGGATTGGTCTTAGCATGATGGTTTTGTATTGAACATCATGACTAAATGCTTAGAAACGTAAACTCATAAAGAATTATGTAAAAAATGCAATGAAATTCGTACAATAGTAGACTTTTTCTAAAATCCACTAATTCAACCTAATATACTGAAAAACTGAATAATTCTAACTTATATTCCGTATAACAACTTGAAAGACTTTTCAAAATACAAATAAATCAAAAGCATTAAAATTCGGCGAAACACAAGTTCAGACGGGACGGGATAGAGCTGTGCATGATGGGTGTAGGGTCCTTGAAAACAGGGGGCTCCCCTGTTTTGTTTCATTCTTCCTTCACTTCATCTCCAAGTTACCCTCTAGTGAAACCCTGGCCTCCACACACCCTTCACCCTTGTTTTTGATCACCATCAATCAACATCACCTCCATTCTCATCTAAATTTCTAGTGACTAAGACTTGATTTTGATTAGTTTTTGATCGAATATGTATTTCAGTAAGTTTATTCATTTTGATTTGATGATTTTCTATTCATCTGTTCTTGTTCTTGGTGTTCTTCGTCTTATTATCAAATCTTTAAATAATGATGTTGTGTTTTTGATTTTGAGGATTGGATCTTGAAGAGTTGTGTTATTTGTAGTTTGGATAGTCAAGAATTGGTAAACCCTAGTGTTAGTGATTTTAATTCATATTCATATTTGTATAGATTACAATGTGTAGTATGATTCTACTATGAAAATTTAGAAAAAACTTCACTAATATACTATATAAACATTAATAAAGTGATTAAACGTGAATAGATACAATAAAGATTGAACTTTCATGTTAATCGACACAATATGTAGTCCAATGGTACAAAACATCGATTATCGAGATGGAAATGATTTCAATGGTTAACTAATAATCCAAGTCATTAAATTGCTTAAGTGGAACATAAAATAAGTAAATGGATTTGGTCATAGTAAAACATGGTCAAAAGTTATGGTTTTCGATGAATTGGACAAATGTTTGAAATTGGTTGGAAAGAAAGCTGTCAAGAAATTAGGTCAGCTTCTACATATCATATCTCGACCATATAAAGTCTGAATAGGTCTAAGTTTTTGTCTAAAATTAAGTTAGGATATTTTTCTAACTCGTGAGGCATTAACATAATCAAAAATCGTTTGGTCCTCCAAACAAAATAAATAAAATCAAAGGTATAAGCTGAAATTTCCAAACAGAATGCTGCTCCATGTTCTCGAGGTAATATATTTCACATATATTATCCTTTTCTTAGATTTATTTTAGGGTCTTAGCTTTCCAATGATATAAAATATATATGTGTTTTGTTATCATTTTGACCTCCAACCAGGCTATGCAAGATCAAGGCACATACAACTTAACATGGTAAAATATTATAACT
Organism: Flaveria bidentis; assembly: GCA_018326385.1. NCBI lineage: Eukaryota > Viridiplantae > Streptophyta > Magnoliopsida > Asterales > Asteraceae > Flaveria > Flaveria bidentis. Next base: position 8,504 of record BJCM01219083.1, on the reverse strand, counting down.
AAAAGATAAACTTCAAGACTAATGTATTAACATCAATATTGAGTCATAAACATGATTAATGATGAAACTTATGGTGTTTAGTTTTAACAAACTCAAGATTAACTACTTATTGAAATCAAACATAAATATGTACATTGTTGAACGAGAACTATTATAAGAAACGTGAACACAACAACAAACTTAAGGACTCGGAATTCGACACCCGATAGATGGGACATGGAACTTGAACTAATAATGAACAACGTGTTTTAATAAGTAAGTATATGATTGGAAATTAAGGACTTAACTTCTTGGATAATAACCAAATGGGTTATTTTAAATCTTAGTAATTTAGTCTTGATTCGATAACTATAGTTATTTGGTTATATTAACATGTTGAATTTTGGACTTATTCTACTATAGACATGAGTTTCATACCCCCTTTTTATTGTGTATTTACTTGGAGAAAATCATGCTTAAATGTTACTATGCTATAGTGTTTGGATTTGGATTAGACTCACACGTGTAATTTGGTCATAAGATTGATTTGTAATGTCCTTAATAAGTGTTTTATCATTCCTAATTTATAGTGATCTGAATTATGACTATTTAACACCGGTTTAGCAGTCGTGAAAAGATATTGTTAGTACTAGCTATTTGACACCCTCACCTTTGTTGTCAGTATGCTAGTAGAGACTGACTTGGCCTGGACGAATCCTTGGGTGAACATATGAGGTTGTGTTATGCTTGAGCTTAGTCTTGGGATGCGTATGTCATTAGGTTTAGTCATGAGCTTGTGTTGGAGTCTATGACTACTAACGCACTTACTCACACACATTTATTGGACTTGATTACACGACAACTTATTTCTTTTTTTCAAACCTATGAACTCACCAACGTATGTTGATGTTTTAGAGCATGTCTTCTTTGGTAATGGTGCTTGAGTTTATCTATGTGGAATAAGATACTGTTAGTCAAGACAGCTCATCCATGAGCAATAGATAATTTGAATGGTTTTGGATTATGTTTTTTTGATAGTATGTTTTGGATTGGCAAATTGATTTATTTATTTTGTACTTAGTTGGGTGCGTTTTACCTTGATTGTTCTGTTTTGAATATAGAGACAATGATCATGATTAATGGATATTTCATTGTAATAATGACTACACTTACAACTAATTCTTTATGTGTCAATTGACGTCATGATCCATTAACAAATAAAGCATTTAGTTATTCTCTTAAACCCCCAGTGTGTTATGACAATCATGTTCATCTCGTCCTTGTGTTTCCGATATCAATAAGGGTGTGACAATATGGCAATCAATACATACACAAATGTTTTCATGGTTAAGTACTTGATCATAACAAGCATCAAGTTGGTGGAAGTAATCAAAGCACTCACCAGCTATATTTAAAATGATAAACTTTAAATCAAAAGATAAATTAGGTCTAAGAAAGGAATTACTTTCGGGTATAACAAATGAAAAACCATCCCTTTATTGGGTGAAGAATTTTTCCCATCCATTCAGAACAAAAATTAATTTATTATATTTCAGTAACGACACAAGTTCTAGTGATGCATTTACTAGCCAAATCTCTTATAGTAATGAAGATTTAACACCTACTAGCCCGAAAAGAAAAGAAATCGGTCATGTCATCATGTGGGATTGATTTGGCTGACTTTTTGGCTCAGTACACATCATTTAAGGAGGCTCTTCTAAAACAAATTGAGCACGTGATAATGAAAGAGTATGAGAAGATTATGAGTTTGGTTGACGAGCAAAGAGAGGCTACAGGGGAAAATATGGTTAAGGATTTGAAAACTTTCACTAAGTCACATGACTATGTGACCGGATCAATGTTGCAAATAATTCTCAATGAAAGTAAGAAATAGCAATCTCACGGGTTTGGTCTTGTGTATTCTAGATTTTAGAATATCCGTTAATGTTGCTAGAGGAAAACCAAAGATTTGTTACACCTAACTTTTTATGTTGCCGCCTGCCCACGGAAGCAAATCATTAAAGATTTTTGATCTGTAACTAATGGTTTTTCACCATTTAAAAGTCAAAGTATGTTCTTTATACATTAGTCAAGGAATTTAATTCAATACTAATCAATACACTGTTGGAGCTATGTGAACTTTAGTTACAACTCAATCCACATAAACACTAACGAAAAGAAATTCACATCCGTTGGAAGACACTGTCATTTGCTAATGTCAATGACGATGGACATGGGTTCATCTGATGCCTTTTGTTTTGGTTGTTCCGAGGCTATGATGATACCTCAAAACTGGTTTCTGTTGCTCTGGCTTGGCAGTTGTTTTTTGTGTGCATCCACAACCAGAATTGATTCTAAGCCGTGTTTGATGATTACATATTTCTATCCTAGATGGTTAATTACTGGCATGATGTTCGGTGTAGCTATTAAGTTGTGGCTTTAAAAATGGAAACACCATATTCAGTTTATGTGTGTTTGTTTAAACCTCGGTTTCCCCGTCTTTAGGGCGTGCACCGCATGCCCGGGTTCAAACTCTAGTTTAAATTAATAATAAGTTATTTCTTGTGTTTTTAAATTTATTATTTAGTTACACTTAATAATTAAAATAATAATTTGGGTATTTTGGGTTATGTACTTATCAATTTGGATAGTTTTGAGTAAAAATGATATGGCAATTATTATTAGTTAAATTGATTTGGGTAGTTTGGTGTATGGGTTGTGCCTCTAGTATTTTTATTATGTTGTGTTATTGGGTTATTTTTAATAAGAGAAGTAAAGCGAACTGAATGAAATGAAAAATATTTGTGTTTCACAGTTTTTTTAACAAAAAAACAAAAAAAACTAATAAAAGATTTTTTTAAGTTACCTTTATGTTTTTCCTCTCAAATCAGAATCAGAAGGAAGCAGAAATAGAAACTATTTAATCATCTGTTATTTTAATTTTCTCAAACCTAACTTAATTAGAATATTAAAAGGATATAATCTTAAAATTATAACTTTTTTGTCCACTCAACCGGGAACACACAACATCATCTTTGCTTTTCCATCCATTCGAGCTTTGGAAGATAAAATAAAATAATATCTTTTAATTTCACTCAATTTTTTTCCCTTTTAAAATTCTTTTTTTTTCTTTCATTTTGTAACTCGGGAACGCTATGTAGTATGTTGTTTCAAGCCAAACTATTTCTTTGAGTAGGTGATGTGTCTTTGCTTTGCGGCAAAACTATGTAAAGTAATACAATCGAATAAGAGCATTCATAACTCATTCTTCATCTTTATTCATATAATTATACTATAAATCATTATTTTTTCTCTCTTTTTTCTACTTTTTCATTATATTTTCTCTTTTCTTCACTCACAACCACTTAAAATATATTAAAAACATTATAGGGTTTTGAACAGTGATTCTTAAAAATACAGATTAAATAGTAAATTTCTCATATTATTTACTCACAACCACTTATAACATAGCATATAATATAGGGACTATACTTACAATATTTTAAGAAACGGGTTGTGAATGCTCTAAGAACATATCCAACATTGTAAGAAAATCTACACTTTGAAGAGTGGCAAACAAAAATTTTACACGTTGGGGCTTGTAAATTCTGTTTGAAATATATATTTTTTAAATATGCTAATATTGGGGCTTTATGTGTGGTTTCAACTCTAAAAGCATTCGCATCTTATTTTTTTAAAAGTTTGTGAGTGAAATATTTTAATATTATATGATATGATTTTGAATGTTGTTAATGGATAAAAATAAAGTTTTACTAAATGTGAGAATTATTCAACCCTAATAATTTTTTTAATAATGAGAGAAAAACGTAATGATAAAACCATAAAAGATATTATGCAATTAAAAAAATAATTTTTAATTTAATTATGAGAGTAAATATAAATAATGAGACGTGACCATTAAGTTTCATAAGAGACCCATCGTACGAAAAGAGAGAAAGGAAAAGGAAACAGTATTTGGGCGGATCTTTGTGATCGAAACTTTTGGGCTAGCAAGTCACTCATTTGGGCTTATTATCTTTTTATACGTTACAAGTTACAACACTTATTGTTTTGCTAATCTAAAGTTAAATTTGAATCTATGAATCTTGATTTAATAGTAAATTATAAATTGTGTATTTTATTAATATATAATATTACATTATGTTTCATTTAGTTTCACTAATTACATCATATGTCCTTTTTATATAAAATTGGCACAAATATTGTAAACGTTTGTTAAAATTCATAGTTAAATTATACATGTACACCTCACATGAGGGGCATTTAAGTATTTTACTTGCTTATAATAAGTCAATATATTTTACGTCATTTATTTTCATTACCTTCATAATAGGTGTTCAAAGTTGGATTTATGAAATTTTCGGATAGTAGAAATCACTATTAGTATTTGGATATCTAAAATTCAGATATCCAAAATTTTGGATACGGATAATGATTTGAACAATGAATTTCTTCTTTGTTTTTTTGGAATAATTAGATAATTGTAATTACAAAAATATTATAAAAGCAACACATGTTAACAAAAGTATACATTACTGTAAAAAGTCTCAACCAAATTAAAAAACATTTAACACATTAGAAACTATAACACAATATATTTTTTAAATTATCCAAAAACTTAAAATTCTTTTTGTTATTCTTTAAAGTGTTAAAAGTTTTTTTTGTTTGGATTTGTTAGTGTATATTAAAAAAATTTATGTGTTTTGTTTTCACTTTATATTTATGATTACATATATATCTAATTATTGTAAAAACAAGAAGTTCCGATATATTCAAATCAGTATTTGTGTCCATGTCCAAAATTTTGAATATCTAAATTTCAGATTTCTAAATACTGATAGTGATTTCTACTATCTAAAAATTTCAAATATCCAACTATGAACACCGAAGATGAAGATGATGAGAATGAAGTGATGTAAAAATATTTTTGACTCATTATATGGATGTAAAATACTTAAAAGCCCCTCATGTGAGGACACATGTATGACTTAAATGTAAATTTTAACGAATGCTAGTGTAAAAGACAATATGTATGCAAACATTATATGAAAATAACATACAGTGTTATTATTGAAACTAAAAAACAAACGATGTAATTTCATGTATTAATAAAGAACATAACTTTTAATTTACTCTTGATTTAAATTGAATTTGAATTCTAAGTTTATATATTACCCATTCCTCGAATAAAATTTTTATGTGATCCCTATTTACCAAAACTTTTACTTTTAGTTCCGGCATTACTGTTGGGATCGTTTTTGTACGTAGTACTAACGGATTCTACGTGAGACTAGATCAAATAGTGCGGAACCCTATTTGATAGGCGATCCAACCAGTGACAATGACAACCTGATCGATCTAACGATGAAACAAACGTTAAGAATTGAGTAGAAATCGATCAGGAACGAACTATGAAGTTGGATAGGCTGCTTAGAGCACTCTGGATGGCTAGGGTTTGTGAATATTCGAAGTCTCTATTTTTCCACGAATTATGTGGTATTTATAGGTTTTCAGTTTCATTCGTACGACTGAACGACTGACTCATGCGGTTGATTCATACGCACGACTGAAGGTTCAGTCGTGCAACTGAATCAACCTTATGTCTCAGTCATACGACTGATCCAGGGGGTTTAGTCGTGCGACTGGTCCATAAGTATGATTCATTCGTGCATATGGTCCATAAGTATGGTCCATTAGTATAAATAACCACCCAACTAAGTTGAACACATTTCTCAATCATTATTGACTTAGAACTATGTACAACAACCTCAAACCTATATATGATGTTCATACATATGAATTATTCTAAATACAATAATAATATGAAATAATCAAAGACAAATAAACATCAAGATGCATATCATATTTCATTAAGTAGTCACATTACATATGTGTAATAAATGAAAGACTTTTACATTTAAGAACATAAACTAGGAACATGATGTATCAACAAACTCACCCTTGGACCTAGTTTATCCTATTTTCTAACATTCTTCACATGCTCTTGGAATTTCTTGTACTTCTTTTCTTTGGTGACTCCCGCGTGGATCTCAAACGCGAAGCAGAGCCGTATAACATGTTGGAATTGTAGAGCTTGTACATTATCATGCGTGTCATAGAATAGTAGGCACTTGTGTAGAGTTTAAATATCTTCAGCAGACAAGTTTGTAAGCCACATTGGGTCAAATACCCTGATAGTCTCTATCTTACCTTCTTTGTTCAGAACTATTAACGCTTTCCCTGTCCTCCAGTCGTAATACCACCATTTGAAGCGTGGAGTGAAGTCCTGAGGCATCTCCCGTAAGGGAATCTTAGACATTGTGTGTGGGGGACTCCACTTTAACACCACCTTAGGCCTTCCAGATATAGGATCAACTTCAGTCTTATGAATGAACCTCTTAGGTTGTTGAGGTCTGAAGTTTACCCATCTGGTATCGCATACAAAAGATCTAAACATGCCAATCTGTTTAGCTCAAAACCAGGAAGAGTCTTCAGATCATATGGATATCTGAAGTACTCAATCCCATTCTCTCGTTTAACATCATATACATCCAAATTTTCAAAATAGGCTCAAATGATGATCTTGCCTACACTTTTGATGTCTCTTTACTTGGTAAAGTTTGGTGTAGGCATTCAGCTTTGGAGGTGCACGTTGTGCCTTCATTTCTAATAAATAAGCTACCCATTCAGCCTTCTTTAGATCAATATTAGCATCTGTAGCTTGGGCTTTACTTTCATCCTTTGCTTTCTCTTTCTCTATCTCATCCAGCTTGTCAAAAGTATCACTGCCAAATGTTTCACAAAAGTCGGGGATAACATTGCCCTCAAGGTTAGTGTACTGAGGATAGTAGTCAGACATTACATCCTCGATTTCTATCTCATCCACATCTTGTAGCTCCTCGTCACTCAAGACATCTACTTCCGGAGCATTTTTGTCAAACTCATCTGGATTTAGTCGAAACATATCTGCGAGCTGCTAGTTGGTCAGGTCGTGGATGATTTCTCCTTTCTCTGGAGTATAGCTCATAGACCTTCTCACAATCCCTTGCAAATCAAGAATCATAGTAAGTTGAGTCTTGACTTGCTGAAGGGGAACGACATCATAATCCTCAGTCTATTGAGCTTCATTTTTGCCTTGATCGTGTGTCTCTTCAGCTGGAGGTGCGGAGGACGAGGCTCTTTTGGTGTGCCTCTCCTTTGCTGCTTGATTTGAGGCTAATGTAGATGTATCACCTTCTTTATCATCCTCCTCCTCATCATCATCTCTTTTTCCCTTTCCACTTCCTCCAGCTTCGTCATCATCATCATCTTCTTCTTATTCATCATCCGTCGAATCATCATCATCATCACCACCATCATCTCCATCATCCTTAATCTTCAGGGGCTCACCCTTTGTTCCCTTCAACTTCAACATAAGCTTTTTGTTCTTTTTCTCTAACCCCTCGATCGGCTTGACGGATGCCATCACAAGCTCATTTTGAGTCTTCAGGGCATAGCTCGAACTAAAGCTCTCTCACGAGCAACGTTCTTCTCTATAAGTTGAGCTATCTGCTTGCCTTGTGGGGTATTGACCACCATCAGCTGATTCATTTGGTTGGCTCTAAAATCATCTGTCGCTAGCAGTTTGAGCACCAGTCTGTTTAGGCTTGCCAACTGTTACTCTAACCCAACAGTGGGTAGAGTAGTGCCCTGTGTAGGTGGGAATTGGGTGGATGTGCCAGCTTGGGGAGTAGTGGGTGTAGTGGTGGATGTGGTGTAGATGGGAGTAGGAATGGAAGTGGTTTGTGGTGGAACTGATTTGGGTATTATGAGTGAGGTAGGCGTGAATGTATGAGTTGTGGTGGGAGTGTTAGTGGCAGTAGAGGTGGGATTAGTGATGTTAGTGTAGGGAACAGTGGTGGTGGTGTGGGGAACAGTGGTGGTGGCAGTGGCTGTGGTGGTGGAAGAACTGATCAAAGTAATCCTCAGCCTCTTACCCTTTTAGCCATGGGGTTAGGCCATCCTCTTCCTCCTGGAACCCTTGGCTATTGGGGCTCCCCCTAAGCTAATCGGCTGGTCAGGTCTGTATGTCGGATCTGTGACACCAGTGTCACCACCCTTTGATAACTCTGATATCAATTGATATGCTCTGATACCAATTGATAACTCTGATATCAATTGATATGCTCTGATACCAATTGATAGACTTTGATATCAATTGATATGCTTTGATACCAATTGATAGAGCAATTGATCGGATCAGAACCAATTGATAGGCTCTGATGTCAATTGATAGGATCAATTGAGACAATCTGTAATGATTTAAGTGAACAATTCAAGAGAAACATAAACAATTGTAATCGATTCAAGCAATATCAACAAATTCACAGTTCATTGATATAGCTAAGACAATTACAAGAGTAAGAAAGCAGTTAGCAATTCTCAACAACTCTCAACAACTTACTTGAATTCTCTGTAAATTGTATCTGAAAATTGCATGCAATCGCTCTCTCTCTTTCTCTTTT